>JAIUZE010032450.1:0-17125 GCA_022085475.1 Heliosperma pusillum | reverse complement strand
TGAACTTATGAAATGGGAGCAAAACAAGAGAAAGGTAATATCAATAACTTTTGAATTCATAATTTTCAATTTTCTTTCGTTTATTTTCAATCTAAGGAGTGGCCTAAACGTAACAATATTTCCCCCGCTTTTACTTTTGTAGGTTTTCGACTAGGCAATATTTTCTAAACACTTGATTATCGAAGGGAGTAGCACAGAACCTAACCCTACATTCCAACCATTGAACCTTGCAAGATTTGGCTGGAGTAAAGTTGTCGATTTATGTATGTTTGGGTGGTACAGTTAGTGTAATTATTGACCATAGGATCTGTTAAAAGATATCGGTAAGTTTAGGTGGTAAAGACATATAACTTATAGGATCTATTTAAACAGTTGTACTAGGGCATCAGTTATGAAATTATTGCCTTATACATGCATTAAAAAACAGTTTATGTGCATGAAAAAACCTTCCACATGCATAAAATATGTTATCTTTGGGAACTGGCCTATGTCAAAACAGTTATGATTAGCGTAAACCAGTACTCGAAATATAAAATATGACCATCTCGTCTAGACAAGCGGAAAACAATTCTCAAAATTGTTCCAGAATTAGGTAACTTGATGAATAATAATTGTAAAGCAAATTAAGCTATTTGTCATCGGTCGTCTTTTCTAAAAAAAATTCTGATTGTCTAAAAGACTAATATTAATATGGGACAAAGCCCAAATTGAAATAAGCACAAATTAAGTACTTTAAGTTTTCCCTACATCATTTCATCAAATTTTTCAAGTTCCTTAATAATTGTCGTATGAGTGCATTAAAAAATAGTTTATGTGCATGAAACAACCTTGTACATGCATGAAAACAATTATGAATTTTCATTCTAAATATGACCATCATGTCTCGACAAGCGGAAACCAGGACTCAAAACTGACCCTAAATTATGACTGGCCCACTATTAATACTCTCATCGTCAAGCGCATGCATTGCTGCGAAGTCAACAATCTCCGCCCCATCAC
Organism: Heliosperma pusillum; assembly: GCA_022085475.1. Classification (NCBI taxonomy): domain Eukaryota; kingdom Viridiplantae; phylum Streptophyta; class Magnoliopsida; order Caryophyllales; family Caryophyllaceae; genus Heliosperma; species Heliosperma pusillum. The sequence goes on along the minus strand of JAIUZE010032450.1, from coordinate 16,126 downwards.
TTCATAATCCCCGCCGCCCCACCACCTTCTCTATTCATGCCATCAATCCAAACATCTTCGTGGCACAAATCAAATAGTCAAACAATTTGTGTATTAATATAGCCCAAGCTTCATCAATTAATCACTTTTAGTTCATTGTTCCCTACATAAATTAATCATATTTATCAAGTTCCTCAAATAATTGCCTTTTACATGCATTAAAAATTAGTCTATGTGCATGAAAAAACCTCCTACGTGCATGAAATACGTAATATTCGAGTCCAAACATGGTCATAGGATGAGCCCAAATTAAAACAAGTTCACATGAATAAGAGGACCATTTTTAAAGTGGACTTTAGTGAGTCCATTCTCAAGTGACTTTTGAAGGCTTCACAAGTCGAAATTCTATAAAATAAAAAAGTTCAACAATAAAAGTTCAAATAAAAAGTCCAAATACAAAATTTCAAATAAAAAAGTCCTAAAATGGTTATACATGCTACTGTCAAATAAAAAAAATCTTCAAGTATGCTTCTCAAATGATATTCTTCAAGTATGGTCCAACAGTGCAAGTCCCCTGCTTAACTGCACAAGTCCAAACATTGTTTCATTAATCAAATTTGCAAAACTACCAAGCGACACAAGTATAGTTTCAGGAGAGATAAAAAAAACTGGAGGGAAAACATGTGCTAATAATAGAAAACTTACGCTAATATAAGAGAAAACTTACTCTACTCATCGTTGGTGGTCTTTTTGTCACAATTCCTACTGTCATGGTTCGCCATCTCCCCACAAGCCTTGCATCTTCTTAGCGGTCTCTTACTTACTTCCCCAGCCTTTCCTCTTTGCGAGATCAATCGTTTCCCGGATCCTTTGTTTTTGCATTGTCTTGGAGGCAAAACTTTAATTTCACTAGGAAGACTTGTTCCCAAAAGCATTCCAATTTCAGCATTCTTGTCCATTTTCTTTCCAATACCACTATTACCACTATCATCAATGACACTTGTTACCGCAAGTACCCTTTCTTTGAACCCACGTCGCATGCCCAACAACTCATCACAATAAACAGGACTTTGTTCAACTACCGACATGCAAGTGAACAATTCTGACCACAATTCACTGACTTTGTTTTTCTGTACCTCCACTGATCTACAATCAGTGAGCAACTGCCCATCAGAACTGAATATGGGCTTGCAGGTTGCTAGTTTGCTCCACCTATTAATTAAATATTCACTTGGAACTTTCTTAAACCCTCGTTCTCTAAGGACACACAGAGCATGTCTTCAGAGTATTCCATGCCTTTCAAACTTCTTGCAAGTGCACACAATTTTTGATTCATCCGTCTTTAACCCAACCACATACACTTTATCCCTATCTTGATCTATGATAGAGATGTATTGAATTGCATGTTCCGGATCTTTTTGTATATCCTCAACACCACATGAAAAGCATGATGCTTTTAATTCCTCCTGAAACTCAAAGAAAATTTTTGGAGTGTAGAATTCTGCTGCATGCTTTTCTATGGCTAGTGGAGTACACAACGAAGGGGACGAGTTCTTTGATTGTGCAATCAATTTCGATTGAGTCCATCTTTGTGAATCCATTGCACTCTCAAATCTCATCCAAAACTCAACAAGGGTCAAATTTGGATTAGTGAAGTTGCTAAAGAAATTATTTTCTGACTCCGACCTAGAGGTTGTTCTCATCAGACCTCCTAAAAACAAGTCACGAAAGTAAGCTGGAACCCACAACTTTCTCATACAATACTTCTCCTTAAGCCACCCATTATCTGACAACCCATGAGATTCCACAATTGTATTCCACCTTTCCTCAAATTCATTCGGCTCCACATCTTCACCCCAAACACATGAGTTTATCTCTTTCAGAAAGCTAGTTTCTTTACATATTGTATGCCCTACCTTCTTAGGCAACTTCTTCAATATGTGCCACATGCAATATCTATGTTGCACCTTATCTTTAAAGACTATCTTCATTCCTTCTTCTATCCCCCCGTCTTCATCAGTTATCATACAAACTGGATGACGCCCCCCCATAGCTTCTAGGAATTTCGTAAATAACCAACGAAATGACTCCTTCCCCTCATTAATAAGAAGTCCTGCCCCAAAGGTAACGCACCTCTTATGATGATCCACCCCAGTGAAAGGGGCAAAGATCATTCTATAAGTATTTTTCCTAAAGGTAGTGTCAAAGGATGTCATGTCCCCAAATAACAAATAATTTTTTATACTAATAGGGCCAGCCCAAAAAATATGTGACAATCTACTTTTAGAGTCTACCTCAAAATCGAAGTAAAACGACGGACACATGTGTTTTATTTTCATAAAATGCTCAATGAGCATTTGAGCATCACCTTCTGCTAAATACTTCTTTATATCTCTTGAATAATTTTTAAAGTCTTCCAATGACGCACCCACATTCTTATAACCTCTAACGTACTCCTTAAACATCCTAAAGGTCCTAACTGGTCCTTGGTTGACTTTTGTGTTGTCAACTATGAATTTTTTATGAACTATATTCAATTCTCTCGTTTGCGTCAAATGTACCATTGTTAATGGTGTTTGTGGCATATGATTATGACCTTCAACAAAAGCATATATTTGGTATTGACCACTAGGAATTCGCTTAAAGTTAACCCTAGCAGGACACGAAATCCTAGTTCTTTGCCTCCGTTGTTTTGTTCCTTTTGCTTCACATTCTCCAGCCTTATTACACAAACATGCTTTATGCGTGACAACATCCTTAGAAACCTTTTGTGATCCTAATCTAGACACAAATCCACATTCTTTTGCATATGCTTCATAAAACCCAATACCAAGTTCAAGCTTATCAAATACCATACCAATACTAGGCTTAAGATGGATAGGACAATCAAAAGTACGATTCCTGTTGCTTGAAGAACCTTCTGCCTCCTCTTCATCTACTACTTCATCTACTACGTTGTCTGCATATGTGATGAAATAAAGTAGAATTAAAAAGATGAGGGATACATAAGAAGATGAATTACAGATATACAACACATGTATAGCTCAGTTTTCTTAACACTTGACTTATAGGTGCATGGAAAAATGACACATGTGCATGAAAAAACCCAGTACATGCATGAAATATGAAAAAACTAATGAGGTAGAACAAAATTGTACCTTGAATAACATCAGAAGTCACAGGTACAGGAACCTCAACTGCAATTGCAGATATTTCAGATACGGATTGAGATGCATTAGCTTCTACAATCACTACTTGACTTGTAATTACATTTGAAGAAGTATATGATACAATGTCGTCACTCACATTCCTACAACAAGAAACATCAAAAATTAAATAATGAACGATTTTGATGCATATCAGAAAATTACTACATTGATAAAACCCAGATTTTGATGCACCTAATACAAATTAGATGCACATAATTATCTAATTGACTCCCCAAATTCATGATTTCAACAAATTTAGGTAATTTATCAAAATCAACAACCATAATTTCTCAATTGACCCAATATAATTCACCAAACCCTAATTTCACAAACATAATAATAATTACCAGTTTAGCGCAATAATAAAACCATTAAATCAACTAATTTAATCAAAAAAATACAATTAGATAGCAATATAAACCCTAAATTCACAAAAATTAATCATCAATTTCGAATGTTTACCTCGAATTAACAGTATCCATGGATGGAGAAGCTTTTAACGCTTTAATCGTCAAAGTGCTTGATCGTCGAAGTGTTTGATCGTCCTTTATGTGACGATCGAACGGGAGAGAGAAAGGTTTGGGGGGTGGGAGCGAGAAAGAATGGGCGTTAGATGAACTGATGTCGAAGAGAGAGAAAGAATTATGAGTGAGAAAGAAATTTTGGAAAATGAATGAAATTCAAAGGTTTGGGGCGGGAGCGAGAAAATTGGACGTTAGGTGAAGTGCTTGTTTACTTAATCTGAGCTGTTTATATTATAAAATCTAAGGGCTGTAAATGGTTCTCACAGTTATCATTATACTAGTGGTTCTCACCGGATCCTGACCCTATATATATATATATTATATAGAGAGAGAGAGAGAGAGAGAGAGAGAGTGAAGATCCGGTGGAAACGAGCACTCGGTGAAAAAAGTGGAAACGAACTAGCTTTAAAATATAAAAGACATAACTCAAGTGTATGTATGCGGCCAAACAATCAAAATCCACCATAAATTTTAATGACTTAAAATAATCATTGACCCACCCATAACACTCTACAAACTTAAACTACTTTTTCCTATCCTTTATCCTTGCCATTTAATAAATTTCCTCTCTTCATCATGATTCACCACCATTGCCACCACGACATCACGACCATCACTAAACGCCATAATTACCACCATGTAGACTTCCCGACGAGCCCTAACTGTCACACTTTCCCTACAACATTCTATCTACCCCAACACATCCCTCAATCCTCATCCTTATCAACCACCAACTTGTCGTCGGCTACATCGTCGGAGCAAGTCGCCGCCTTGCCTGAGCACAACGTGACCTCGTCAACGAACGAGATTTGCTTTCGTGGTTCAAAATTAGTAACTCTTTCAAATAGTCTCAGTCCATTCACTTCGTTGGTGTAGCACTGTCAACAATCAGTGACGCCGCTGAGAGTAATGAAGGTTGTCGGCACCGTTGTTTTCAAATTGCTGGTGAAATGGCTCCATGAAATTAATGTACCTAGTTTCTATATTGATGTATCTCAAATCAATTTTAATGTACCTAGTAATTAATTTTGTGTATTTATGATTAGATACATTAAATTAGTGGTTAGATACATAAAACCCGAGTGTAGATACATTGAAATCGACATTAAACCAACGACGTGGAGAAGCTGAGGTAGTCGTCGGCGGTGACTTACCGTCTGACATTTTCAAGTTCGACCAAAGCTTACTTGTCCAATTTCGTCAGCCTATCAGCGGCTCGAGTGACGACCAAAGCTCCAGTGATGTCATCATGTCAGGGAAATAGAGGGGAATTTGAAGAGCAATAAAGGGGAAGCACCGACGTCGCCGACATAGAGCGATATATATATATATATATATATATATATATATATATATATATATAACTCGTGAGTTGCTGTTGTTGTCTAAGTTGATGAGGAAAGGGGGGCATCGTTGATGGAGTTCGGCGTCTGGTCATGGTCATGGCGGTGTCTGATGGTGGTGGTGGTGATGGAATGTCACTATGTCAAGGACTTGAGAGGAAAAAGTGTTATGTTTGGGTTTTGTTATTAAGACACTGTAAACGCGTGGGTCAAAATTGACCTTATGTTTGTACAACTAGTTTGTTTTCACTTTTTCTACCGAATGGTCGTTTCCACCGGATCCTATATATATATATATATATATATATATATAGTCAAGATCCGGTGGAAACAACCACTCGGTGGAAAAAGTGGAAATGTACTACAAGCCAAATTGTATACATATTTGCGGTGGGACAACTGAATACCCATGGGCTATGACAAACTGAATACCAATAATACGAAACCTATAAAACTACTCAATCAGCCCAATTTTCTCGTCTCTCTCTACATCTCCTTTCTCTCTCTAAACTCCAGAAAAACACCCTAATTCACTTGTGATATTCATAAAACGACTACTCAATCAGCCAAATTTTGAAATTAATTGCATGTAATTGATGTATTTTTATTCGAATTTTGCGTAACTACACGTTTGATTTGATTTGTGACTATCGAATTAGACTGATTTGGTTTGTTTGATTTGTTGTTTGTTGATAGCAGAAGGATCATGGAGATTGAAAGTTCAGATGCTTTGATATCAACTACTGATGCAATTGTTCAATCTACTGACACCATTACCGAACAATCGGCTTCCGAATTAGGTATGTATCTCATGATCGTTGATTATTTCTATAAAAAATAGAGGTGTGTTATTTTATCGTTTCTGATTTGATTGTGTTGATCGATTTTTGGTTATTGAACAATTCATTGTTGTTTTTCGTATTTGATGTGTGTACCTAATGCTATGATTGTTGCGTCTTCAATAATTATTTATGTTGGGTCAATCTTATTAATTTTCGTGTATCTAGGAATACGGGGTTGTGTATATATAATTGTTATTTTTGTTGTTTTTTGTATTTGATGTGTGTACCTAATGCTATGATTGTTGGGTCTTCAATAATTATTTATGTTGAGTCAATCTTATTTATTTTTGTGTACCTAGGAATACGGGGTTGTGTATATATAATTGTTATTTTTGTTGTTTTTCGTATTTGATGTGTGTACCTCATGCTATGATTGTTGGGTCTTCAATAATTATTTATGTTGAGTCGATATTAGTAATTTTCATGTATCTAGGGCAATGGTATGTTCCGGGTTGGTGTACCTAGAAATACAAATGATGCATGCCATTTATTTTTAAACCTTTAGTTATTGTGTTATTTTTATTGCAAATATTGTGCTAGTTATGGCGACACCACCCATCAGGCATAACTATAAGGAAAGGATTCCTGTTTGTGCACCCAATCTGAGGCCTGCTCTGGGAATGAGTTTTGATGAATTGAAAAAGGGAATACAGTTCTACAAAACATATGCTGCCAATGCCGGTTTTAAAATGAGACTATCAAACCAAAGGGTCGTAGATGATGTGGTTATTACTAAGTATTGTTTGTGTAGCAAGGCTGGAGAAAGCGCGAACAAAGGAAAGGTAAAAATAAGGCAGAAAACTAGAATTTCGTGTCGTGCAAGAATTTTTCTTAAAAGAAACGATGCCCGGCATTATGTGATTGTTGACTTTCATGAGGGACATGCACACCTTCTTTTTACCCCAACCACGGCAGTACATTTGTCAGATTCGAGGCAACTAACTTCCGTACATAAAAGTATGATTGTGGACAACTCGAAAGTGAATAAAGGTCCTGTACAGACTTTCAGAATGTTTAAGGAATACGTGAAAGGTTACAACAACATAGGAGCGTCATTAGAGGACTTTAAGAATTATTGGAGAGATGTTAAAAAGTTTATCAAGGCGTATGATGCTCAGATGATGATTGAAAACTTTATGCAGAAAAAAGCCATGTGTCCCTCCTTTTTCTTTGATTTTGAGGTCGATGAAAGCGGACGTCTATCTAGAGTTTTTTGGGCCGACCCTATATCAATAAAAAAACTACAGCCTTTTTGGTGATATGACGTCGTTTGACACGACCTTTAACATGAACACATATAAGATGATTTTTGCACCTTTTACTGCGGTAGACCATCATAAAAAATGTGTTACCTTTGGAGCTGGCCTTTTAAGAAATGAGTCGGAAGAAGGTTTTACCTGGCTGTTTAGTTCGTTTTTGAAAGCAATGAGTGATAAGTATCCTGTGTGCATAATTACTGACCAAGATTTAGGAATAAAAAAAGGAGTCCGGAACGTTTTTGGTGACAAAACGCAACACCGATATTGCATGTGGCACATTATGAAAAAAGTTCCTGACAAAGTCGGGGCTACTATCTTCAAAGAGACAAATTTTATGAAAGACCTATGTTCATGTGTTTGGGATGAAGACATTGAGCCATCTGAATTTGAGGAACGATGGGGTTCAATCATGACGACATATGATTTAACCGAACATAAGTGGCTGAGTAAGATGTTTAATAAGAGAAGGTATTGGATCCCGGCTTATTTTAGAGGTTTGTTTATGGGTGGGTTACTGAGAACTACCTCTAGGTCGGAGTCGGAAAATAGTTTTTTCGGAAATTTCATGAATCCTAACTTAACACTTGTGGAGTTTTTGATGAGATTTGAGAGCGCCATGGATGCGCAACGATGGAAACAGTCCAAGTTAATTGCAGATTCAAAAAACACCTTCCCCAATCTGATAACACCCCATCCTTTGGAAAAACATGCTTCCGAGTTCTACACTACACCCGTCTTTATTGAACTTCAGGAAGAATGGAAGGCTGCCTGCTTCACATGTGGTGTAAAGGTTATGGGTAATGTTACAAGCGGCAACATACCTGTTGTTGAACGTGCAATAGACCGGGTTTCTTATGTTAGTTTCAATTCTGAAGAGCTAAAATTGAGTTGCTCGTGCAAAAAGTTTGAGAGGCATGGTATGATGTGTCGTCATGCTCTCTATGTGTTGAAAGATCAGGGCTTCGAACAAATCCCCATTCATTATTTGCTAGTCAGATGGAGCAAATATGCGATGAGTGAGCCACTTACTAATGTACCTAGATCTTTGATTGATGATTGCAATACACTAGACGTCAGAAAAAACAAGATTGGTGTGTTATGGTCCGAGTTGTACTCTTGTGTTACCCTTGCTGAACAAAAACCTGCGTACATAGATGAATTTATGGACCTACTCAAGGGTTTTAAGGACAAGTTGATATTGCAAAGCAATGTATCTGATGGTGAATGCAGCGATACATCTGATCAGACAAAAAGAAAAAACGCTGAGCTTGAGAAACTTTTAGGAACCAAAATACCGGCTGAGGTGGTTGTGTTACCTCCTATCCAATCAAAGACTAAGGGTTCTGGTAAAAGGTTGGTTTCTCAGAAGGATCAAGCTATACAAGAACAAAAGAAACCACGTAGACAATGTAAAGCTTGTGGCGAATTAGGATTCCATGATAGTCGGAATTGTCCGGGAAGAATATGAAATATCAAAAAGGTAGTTATGTTTATTGAAATGTTTTGCATTTGTTTTTTTTCTTTTTTTTTGTTTATTATTTTCTTTTCTTTAAAGGAGGTTAAATTGGTACGTTATGTGAAAAATACAACTGGCTAATTGTAATTTGTACTTTTTTCAGACTTTGAGGCTTGGAGGATTGAAGGTTGGAGGCTTATAAGTTTGAAGGCACCTGAATGAAGATGGATGATGACTTCTTCGCGTATTGTTTTATTTTTTTTATTGTTATTTTTAAATAAGTTTCGCACCTAGATGGAAAATTTGTGTACCTAGAGGGGTTCGTTTGTGTATCGATCTCCATAATTTCTAAACATACACATGAAACTTTGGCTTTTGAAATACGAACCTTTGAGGCACAATATATGCTCTAAATCCTATTGGATGATCAGTTGCTAATTGAATTTTGAATGGTCAGCTTTACTATTTCAAGATTACAATGTAAAACAACGTAACTACACTGCAGAAATGTGTGTCTAGGCGTGATGTGCATGTACCTAAATTGGCTTTATTGATTTAGAAACATCTGAAGGTAAGCTTGTGTTCTTGAAGCTACGACGAAATTAAAAAATATGGAGTATTTATGGTGGAATATATGCTCTAAATCCTCTTGAATGATCAGTGGTTAATTGAATTTTAAATGGTCGGTTTTAATATTTCGAGATTACAATGTAGTCAAACCTCTCAAACATTTTGAACAAACCCGTTACTATACACATAAATAAATAAAAAACAACCATGTAGACAGAGAGATTAAGAACTAATATCCCATTATCTTAGTTCCAAATCCAGAATTCAACGTATCTGTTCCGTTACAAAATATTAAGTAGTCATTAATACATTCGCAAGCTTCTACAAGTTGCAAAGTATTCCTTCAGATGATACAACAAACTACGTAGGACAGTCTTTCAAGATACCGAAAACGTTATTAGTCAATTGTTGATGACGACGTAGGCTGATTTATGTGCTGAAGAAAGCTGCGATAACCTACCTCCAAAGAACCTGTTTAAAAAACCTGCAAGACATAAATAAAAGTTTTATTATGGTAAAAAATGAATAAAGCCTTCACTGGAGGGGAAGTACATATAATAGCCAGCAAGAAACTATATATTAATGACAAACATACCTACAAATGGATTAAACGTATCTATAACAAATTACGACGTACCGAGTGGCCAATTAGGGTCTTAAACTGTAAACCATTTAACATCAACATGAAACCAAACGGAGGGGTAAAAAAGAACCCTTCCAAGGGGAACTGGTGAATCCAATACAGTATCCCAAATAATAGTTTAGCACCATGCTATCCCAAATGGCTCATTACATTAAGGAGCGTACCTACAACACTAACTAAACATACCAAGGAGCGATCATAACGCACCTAGTGGCCAAATAGGGATCCTAAACCGTAAACTCAAGGGCATGGCTATAATTAAAGGAATTATTACCTTATTAAACCAATAAAACAGAATTTAACTTAGAAACCTGAACCATGATTATTAAGAAACGGAAAGTCATTGGGATGGTAACAAAAAAAAGGTAATAATAATAATAGTGATTACCTTCCTCGTGTTTTCTTCCCATCGTAACAGCTTTAATGCGACCTTCCTCCTATATGCGACAATGTCCTACACAAGTAAGACATAATTGATGAGAATAATGTTTTATTACTAAGACCACCAACATTTATAAAAAGGAGATGAGTAGAAAGAATAATTTAAAACCTTATAATGATTTTTATCGGTCCACAAAGACTTGTTACGTCCAGCTTCTAACCATTTAAGTACATAAACGCCACAGTCAAACCTATCAAACATTTTGAACAAACCCGTTACTATACACATAAATAAATAATACAAATGATTGTAGACAAAAAGAGTTTACTAGAGAGTATCAAGCAAAATTACACGTTTGTTTGAATCGGGACAGATATAGCTTCTATCAAATATAGTGGTACCGCTTTGAATCTCTCAAACCCTTTCGAACGAACTAGGATCTCTATGACATTGCTTACCTTCAAATAGACAAGACATGAAGTTAAAAACTTTATTTAGTAGATTGAAGACACATGTTATAGATTAGGTGGTCTTATTAACATACCACATCTGCTACAAAATTCATTTCGTCTTCAAGATTGTTGGAAGGCAATGAGTTCAGTAAGTAAGTCTTCTCCGTCTCCAGGTCGCACACACATAAGAACCAATGATCATCACGAATAAGAGGGATAAACATCTGTAGACGTACAAATATTTCGTGAGATAATCCATTGGCAACAACAAAGTTATAACAGCAACACCATACAAACATCAAGCAGCAAGAAACTTACAGCTTTCACGTCCTTTCCATCCTTTGGCATGTATGACATGTTTATATAGTTCCGACCAAGTTTGTTGTCTCGTTTTGGATTAAGGTGCTGCATTGAATCAGATAAATAAGTATAATTACATGTAAGGTTGCACTTATGCCATCTACGGTTAATATACGGAAAAAACAGGTATGCTCACACTTGCAGTTGTTGGTACGTACACCAATTCTGGTGAAAGCACCGTTGAATAAATCCCAAACATATCGATGACCTAAAACGAGGAATGAATGACATTAGATACTATGTAATATGGAAGGGATCAACTTAAAAAATAAGCAGAATATTACCATGTCCATGACCCATTTTCGATTTTTCAAAGTGGCCATAACCTCTCTTGTTGCATTCCCGAATTTTGTTTGAACAACCACATCACTACAAAAGCAGATGCAATATGTTCAATGTAGGTAAAAAAACGTAGAAGGATCAATATAATAAATTACATTTGAAAAGATGGAAAGCGTTGTCACATCCTTACAACTTTGCGTCATCTCCCTTGGATGCACTGAACGCGTATTTCAGAAGTTCAGCATCAGAGTAACTCGCTGCTTGTTCAACGGGTTGTTTCCTTAAATGATTAAAAATAACACGGTTAGATTATGTTAAGTAAATCAAAAGACTGCATAAAAGGTTATGATAACAAATAAGTATCCTTGCCCAGATCTGGTGTGATAACGCCTTGCATCAGATAGCACTTGATCTCTGAGTTCATTCTGGTCGGTGGTCAACAGAGCATAACAGTATTTTGCCTTCAGTTTAAGGACAACCTTATCGGCTGGCCTAGACTGTAAGATATAATAAAAGAAGACTTAATGATCTATTTAGTGCACCTAATATTGTAATTTACGTATATATGTAACAAACGATATACGTTGCTTACATTAACAAGATTCAATTTAAAAATTCTACGAGCTCCTGCATATATCTCCATGTAACACATAAGGTAAATCCCATCATCAAAATCAATAGTTTGCGATTTGGCAACATATTCTTCACATTTGAAAAACTGAATTGCCGCAAATCTTTTTGATTTGGCTATCATGACACGTCTAATGAAATCCCTCTGTGGAGAACAGTCAATATCAGTAAAAACATATTTGAAATGAGGATAAAACATAACAATACGGCAATTAAGAAAGTGTTAACAGTCGAATGCTCACCACGTTCTGAACATATACATTAAACTTTAATGTTTGAGGCCGCATTGGGTGTATGACTTCAATTTTGCGAGATATAAAGTTGACGCAAATCAACATCGGCTCCCGCAGTGCGAATGGGAAGAACATCTGATGTAGAAAGGAAGAAGATATGAAGTAAGCCGAATGCCAACAAGATGCGAGAAAACAGATTGATTAATAGTAAAATAAACAATAAAAATAAGAACTAAACACACAAAAAGAAAAATATAGGAGCTCACCAAGCTCAAATGTTCAAAGTCAGTGGTATGTTCACATTGAATCCCCTATAGAGAACGAATATAGAAGCAACATTAGAAGACAGATAATAATAAGACAATAAAAACATTCATATGTTTATAATCACATAACTTACATTGTGAGTAACGAAAGCATATAGACGCAAAGGAGATGAGGGAGCCTTTATCGCCTCTTTCTTGTTTAATAGATGAGCCCATGCATTGATTACATTGCTATCTATACGTGCATCTACAACCAAGCTCTTAAGATCGCATCGCCTTAGTTGGAAATACTGATTTCTGAGTAATACCTCACTGAAAATAAAAGTTACTAATTACATTGTTGACCGGCACAGGTACACTATTTAGTGTTGAAGGTACACTATTTAGTGTTGAAGGTACACTATTTAGTGTTGAAGGTACGCTATTTAGTATTGAAGGTACACTATTTAGTGTTGAAGGTACACTATTTAGTGTTGAAGGTACATTAACTGCAAGAAGTTTAAACCATTGAAAAAAAAAGGTTTTAAAGTTACCTGGCGTCAAAACCATCCCCAAATACCAAATCAACCACATTTTTCTCCGATAGGCTTAATTCAGAAAACATTGATGTATTCCTTTGAATGAACGGTGATTTAAATACCTCTGAAACAACTATGTCCCTCTTGCAAGGTTGTTTTACCTCCGTAGATACATTCATTGGTTCTGATGAGGTGGCCATGTCAGGTGCATCAGTATTGATATGCATATCTTGTGTTGCAGAGGATTCTGGGGTGTTCTGGGTTACAAACAAGTTGAATGTCGGGTACTCAGGAGCAACTCGTCTTTTCTTTGTTGACGGCTCGTTACTCGACCCTTTGTTGAATGCATTACTCAATGCTAGAACAGCATCCAGAAAGGCAGCGTCATTCCAACAGGGGTCATCATCCCAACCCCCTGTTGAGGCAGCTGCGACGTCAATTTCAGATACTGCGGAGGGAGGGGCTCTAACTTCAGGGACAACAACATTTACACCAGTGGTGGTGTTAGATAACTCTACATCAACCGTTCCCTTTCCACAATCTGCTTTTGCCGGAATCTCTTCCGCATGTCTACTTGGTGGGGCTAGTTGAAAGCCACCAAGTAGTGCATCAGCCATATCAGAAAGTTGGCCAACAACCGAGGAACCCGGCATCTCAGACTTGGCATCATTTAGTGTCTTCCCAAAGTGCTCAAAAGCCTGGGCTAGGGCCTTTCCTGCACATGCAATGTTTTCGATGCGGAAAGTGACTTTTGATCGTTTGGTACTATGCTCGTCTTGCTCCTCGTTATCAGCCTCATGATGGTTATCATGATCTATTACATCATGGGCAACATTGTTATGACCAGAGTGCTGAATTTCCGCAATCTCAGGCCTAACACAGCAACAACCAGCCCCTTTAACCATTTGTACATCAACAGAACCAGCCCCGAATCGTTTCGCTTCTTTTTTCTCTTTGGCAACCCGAGACAATATCTCGGCCTTGGTCCATGTGCACATCGTTGGGAACACCCTGGTGACAATTCTTGACTTGAAAACAACTCTATCAAGGTAAATGAAAATTAAAACCATGATAGGCCCTTTGAAAGTTTTCTTAGGTCCTCCTCGAGCCTCCTTTGCTTGCTCTGCCCTCCATTGTATTACACTAGAAATCATGTTGTTGCGGGTGAAATCACACCATTTCAACTGCGGAATAATTGAGACATCCATCAAACACTTGAGAATGCGTAGACTTGGAACCTCCCCTTTAACACCCATTAGGAACGCAGAAACAAGGTACACAACAAAATTCCTCTTAAAGTTGTCCCCACCCTCCTTTTGTGCATACATTACATCCAAGAGTTGGGTTGAGGTAACCCGGTTTTGACCAAACTGAGACTTCCATTCGCTGACCATGGCTAGAAATTCTTCTGACTTATCATATCGTGATGCTTGCGTTAACTCTATCTCACCCATAGGTATACTTGTGGCAAGGTGGACATCTTCATCACGGATAGGGAGATGCATGATAGGGAGGGAACAAGAAAACGGATCGAAATTTGAGATCAACCAGAATGCTAACTGCCCAGGGATCATGTCGGACTTTAGACATAATATACCACCAAAACCCATCTCTCTTATGGCGGAAATCTGTTGTGCAGAAAGTCCGCTGTTGATGAACGCAAAAAGTGCGCTAGGACTCATCCTTGTGCGTAATGCCGGGAATTTCACGTTCAAAGCAGACACGGAATGTCGACCACGTGTATGAGAACCTAGTGATGTCGACTCTGATGAACTGCTATTTTCCATGACTACACATGAGACAGATAACAAAAAACACAACTTGGTTAGATATGATCAACTGGGGAAAATACGTACCTAATAATCGACTATCCGTACCTAGAACAAATAAAAATGTAACTAATGCCGAATATAAAATCCTAAGCCATAAAACATAAACCATTAACATTAACTCGTATAAAAGGACTAGTGAGGAGCCTTACAACAAGGAATGATTAAAACACAAAAACAAATGTAGAAAAAGATGTTCTAATTAGGATTAAACTAAAGAATCGAAGCGAAAGATGAAGCTAGCATAATTGAAATCAGCAAAATTTCAACAACAACAAAGGATTACAGGGGGGGGTCTACAAAAAAGGAGACTGACTCTTAAAATTGGATAAACAGGTTGTAGCAGTTTTGTGTACCTACGCAATACCGTCAAAGTACCTAGATGCATATAATAATGTATATTCAATATCCAAATACAGAAAAGGTAGTCATTGTATTCGTTTGGCATTTTGGTGATGGTTAGTGATGTGAACATTAATAAATTTTAATTAATGAACTAAAATGATGAATTATGAAGCAACTAATATGACAATCAATGCAGTTAAATTAGACATTATACACAAGCTAGAGAACTAATCATTACTAACATCACAAAAAAAAAGGAAAAATAAATTAAAGAACACTAAAGTAGCGACGGACCTCGACCTAGGGATAAGACAATACCTGATGAACGAATACGGAAAAGCACTACTGAAAGTTTAGCATCGATGAACAAGCAAATACAAACAGGAAAACACGATTAAGAATGGATGAGGATCAACGTATGTTAAAACGACGAAAATTACGGAAAAAAAATAGAAAAGTAGAAATCGAAAGTTCAAATAATGCCGGAACCCTGACCTGAACTACAAATCTTCAAGAAAACAATGTAGAAAGACCTGCATGAGCGATTTAGAGCATGAGGAAGAAGATAACTCATATGTCGATTACAACAATTAAATATACTAAATATAAATTCAACATGTAAGCTTAAAGTCTCCCACAACATCAATACTAAACACATAAATCAATATAAATGTTCCTGAACTTACAGGATGCACAAAAACTCAGCTAATATGACTAAATTGAACATTATGAAGAAGATTATGACGAACTCTAACACAAACACTACTGAATTAGCTAAAATCGAAGTTTAAACTACTAAATCTAAACAGAAATTGGTACGAAAAATAAAAATAAAACTACTAAATCGAAGTTTAAGCAGCTGAAATACGGAAAATAAGAGCAATTGATCACTTACAAACAATAAAAGTCGAAGGAATTGATGTGGAATTGATCGTCGCAAGCACAGTTGATTTTGGATGAATTAATTGGAAGAAATTGGGGAAACGGTTTGATGAGAGAGAAAG
>JAIUZE010032449.1:0-28148 GCA_022085475.1 Heliosperma pusillum | reverse complement strand
TGCTTAAATTTGTGCTCACAACTTAGTATTCTAACATGTATGCTATCAACTTATATTTATGAATGAAGTGTTTTAATACTAGTTATTTGTAGGAAATGGCACCTACATTAAGGAAATCAAAGAGGGCAAGAACCTCCACTCAAGGAGAGAGTAGTAGAGCACAAGAAGAAGATATAGAAATGCTTGAAGCAAACGATCAACCCGAAAATCAAGGAAATGCTATGCATGATCCTAACTTTCCGGATGTAGAATTTAGTTCACACAAGCAATGGTAAAATTGGTGTATACTTAAAAGCAAAGGTATGAGGGCTACCAAGTTCCTCAATGTTTCTTCTTTAAGGCATATGAAACTTTATGAGCATGTTAAAGTGTTCTTTAAGGCATCTCGGGCGACTGAAATTAGTCGCATAATTGGCGACTGAAAGCCTAATTGGCGACCGATTTCAGTCGCTAATTTGGCGACTACCTATATCAGTCGCCAAAATCTTTAATAAAGCACGAAATCAAATCAGTACTATCTTCATCGCTCACAATTCCTTCGCAAACAAAAAAAAAACTACATTACCACCGACGACGAGCACGGCGACGACTACTTTCTTCTATTTCCGACCACCGATATCACCACCGTCCTCACCAACAAACTCCGACTCTTATTCTATTTCCATCACTTTTCCTTAATTAGGTGCGTCTTTTGCTCTCCTAAATCTAATTCCTTAGCTTAATTTTTTTTTGTTTGTTTATTTTATGATTGTAATTAGTATTATGATGTTTATGTATAGTTAGTTATCCTTACAAAGTTCTAATGGTTAGTTAGTTAGGGTTTGTGTAGATTGATGGTTAGGGTTTATATAAATTGGGGGTTTTGTGAAATTGTTAACATTATGTTAATCGATGTTGTAATTGACAATGTATTGGTGTTTTTGATGATGTTAGGATTGTTGATTGACTAAATTAGTATAAATGGGAGTATTATTGATGGTAGAAAGTTAGTACTCCCTCCGTCTTATTCATTTGTTTGCCCTTTAAATTATTTTTTTATGGTTGTTTTAATCAAAAGGCAAATAAATAATTGTGATGGAGGGAGTATAATGTTAGGATTTTATAATTAAAGGGAGTATGATGGAGGGAGTATAATGTTAAGACGGGATGTATCCGTTTGATAATTGAGCTGTGTTTTTATTTCGAAGAGCTTATATTCTCCATTCCCGAGTATAGGTAGCAATGTAGAATCGATAGCACACTCGGCAAAATTTTGTGGCTAGGACCGCTGGACGTTTAAGATTGTACAAGGTCATGTAAAAAGTAATTTTATTTTCTTTCAAAGGGTAAAATGCGCAGGGAAAAACTGCGGACTTTCAAATATCCCAGGTCCTATAACATGCATCCGTCAGTCCGTCACTGTACAAAACTCTTTAGAACCTATCTTAGGTATACTTCTCAAAAGAGGAGCAGAAACCATTCAAACAATGTTGAGGGGAAACTTAAAAATGAAAAATTCAACGAATTGCACAATTAGTGTTACGGACTTACGGTAGGGAAACTGTCGAAGAACAGGTAGTAAGATAAGACAGTCCTTGTGGTTTTTGATTAGGTCATGCTTAAGACCGTCTTAACTTGAGACATCTCACATCTCCTTCTTTCATTTCTACTCATACTATAATCCATTGTGAAAGCCGTCTTAACTCTTAAGTTACAACGGTGATAAACAAGGATTGGTGGTGTTTTGTTCAGACTGAAGTGGGCGATTGGATGCATAAAAGTGACGAAACTATATTTTAACGACCTAGACATGAAAATTTGGCAGACTACTGCCATTCAAAGAAAGGAGGAGATTGATGAAAAAATGGACAAGTATAAAAATGCTAACTTGCCAAGGGAAGAGGCAATATTTATATATATTTTAATTAAGTTTTTTATGTTATTTGATGTTTTTTTTATGTTATTAACAGCTTATGTTTGTTTTTTATGTTATTAACCGTTTCTAACAATTTGAATATTTGTGTAATTGTAGATGGCAGGAGGTCGAGGTAGACAACGTGGCGGCGGTTCAAACAGACGCCGTAGTACTTCTTCAGTCGACGAGGAGGAGATGGAGGTTATTGATCAGCAGAGTCCGGTGGTCGAGGAATCGACCAATGACGATGAGTCCTCGGATCAGACATCGGAGACGATCCAGTTCACCCCAGAAGGGAAGATGATACTTGATCCCGCGGGTTTTTGGTAAGACAACGACCAATGTCTTTAATTTATTAATTTATAATTATATTACATTATTTAACATAAATGCATACTATTCCATAATTTATTTTTCAGGTTTTCGTTTCAAAAGGTTGTACGAGGTTGTACTCAAAGTACAAAGATGAAGATGACGGGGGTTGCTCCTACTTGTTGGACAAAGGCTACCTGCACATAAAAAGAGGAATGTTTCAATAATTTTAGGGTATATTATTTTTGTTTATATTTTGTTATATTATTATAGTTTTCAATTAATAATTTATTTTACTAATACTTACCTTTTAAATTGTAGAAAACATTTGACTGGCCGGCCGGATTAGAGTATATTGTACGTCAAAGGTACAATGAGACGTGCACTAGACGGTTAAGGGACAACATGTATAAGGTTGTCAAGAGGAAGCAGGAGCCGGAGCATATGAGAGGTATTTAATTGTTTTTGTTATTTGTATATAGTTATAATTTTACACATTTTATCATATTTTATAATACTTATTTAACTTGTAGGTGGTGCATATGAAGATATGCTTAAATATCGTGAAACTCCGGAGTTTCAGGCTAGGTCGGCCCAAGCATCCAAAAATAAAATAGGAGGAAAGAAAGATGGAGCGGCTGAGCCGTCACATCACGCAGGATCTCGATCTTTCTTGGACCTAGTTTTGGGTGTAAGTTATAATTTCCACTTTTTCGTCCATTTGAAAATTATAACTTAAATTTTTTTTATTATTAAAATCTTCTTATACAAGTCTTTAATTTCTTCTTTTAGAAGGGTAAGAAGAAAAAAGCTAACACGCCCACGACTCCAGAGCTCTTCCTTGACACCCATTCCCGACTCCAAGACAATAGAAGATATTGGATAAAGCCAAAAGATAAGGAATTATATGTAAGTTTCAAACCATTTTTGGATTTTTACAATAAGTTCATTTTTTGAATGTTTAACAAATTTTGTAGCTATTTTTAATAACAATGTTTATATTTTGTAGGAAGCATTTTCCGCCGAGAAAGTTAGGCAACCCGACAAGTCCGATAACGAGATTTGGTTCGACTTGGTAAAGGGTTTCAAGAAGGGGGATGTCTACAGGATTGGGTCGGCTAAGGACGTTTTTTTACGAAACTCCAAGGGGAAGAATGCCGTCCATCTCAAAACAAACCTACGAGCCAGGAGTCGTGGGAAAACTCCAAGCCCAACTTAACGAAGAAAGAAGAAAAAACGCGGAAAGGGATGAGGAATTAAGGATAATGAAAGAAAAATTTAATGCTTGGGAAAGCAGGTTCGACAACTTCAACCAAGGTCCGCCTCCCTTTTGGCGAGATTATGATGAAGGCAATAGAGGTGGTGGTATGCAAGCCGAACCCAATATGACCCTTGGCTTCTGATATTAGTTTAGAAACTTGTGACTTGTGCTTGTTTAAACTTGGTTAGTTAACGTTTAAGAAGATTTGTAAACTTGAAACAATTTTCTTGATCTATATAAGGATGCTGGTTTCACATCGTGTTGTTGTAAATGTGTGAAATTATGGTTGTTTTCTAGTATACTTGCAGGTATGGTATGGTAACGAAATGGCAGGATGAAAACAGAATTTTTCTTGCAATATCACAGGTTTTTTAACGACTGAAATGTTCATTTGGCGACTACTTTCAGTCGCCAAACCCCCTGTATTTTTGCAAATTAAAAGGCCTTTTGGCGACTGATTGGCGACTGATGGCTGTAGTAGTCGCCAAATTGGCGACTGAAGGCGACTGATTTCAGTCGCCAATTTGGCAACTACATCAGATTTCAGTTGCCAATTGGGGCGACTGATTTCAGTCGCCAATTTGGCGACGCTTTTTTCAGTCGCCAAATTTGGCGACTGAAAGTAGTCGCCCGAGTTTTTTTTGGCGACTAATGACTGCGACTGGGTCTTGGCGACTGAAATATTCATTTTAGCGACTGAAATTAGTCGCCAATATCAGTCGCCTGAATGTTGTTTTCTTGTAGTGATTCAAACCAAAACGAGTAGTAAGTACAAAGCGTCCACTTGAGTTGGTACACATGGATTTGTGTGGACCTATGAAAGTCAGAAGCCGCGGTGAATCGAGGAACGTATTCGTCCTAGTCAGAAGCCGCGGTGAATCGAGGCACATTATCTTCATCAAGATGTGTGACTCATGTGCCCGATTTAAACAAGTTAGATCTTCATTCAAACCAAAACGAGTAGTAAGTACAGAGCGTCCACTTGAGTTAGTTTCCATTCGTACGGATCATGGCACCGAATTTGATAATCAAGCTTTTATAGAATATTGTAGGGAGAATGGTGTAGGACATAAATTTTCTGCACCACGAACCCCACAACAAAATGGTGTCGTGGAACGTATGAATAAAACATTAGAGGACATGGGTCGCACCATGCTTTTGTGTAGTAGCCTTCCTAAAAGCTTTTGTGCCGAAGCCATTAGTACTGCATGCTATGTGCACAATAGAGCTATGATTAGACCTATTCTCAAAAACACTCCCTATGAACTTTTAAGAGGGAGAAAACCCAATGTAGCTCACCTTCGTTGCTTCGAAAGTAAATGTTTTGTCCATAATAATGGAAAAAGTAATTTGAGCAAATTTGATCCACGAATTGACGAAGCTGTGTTTGTTGGTTATTCTAATCATAGTAAAGCTTTTAAAGTTTTTAACAAAAGAACTTTGTGCATAGAAGAAAGTGTTCATGTTGTAACTGATGAAGATAATGTGCATGAGCAAGTTGAACAGAATGAAGAAGAAGACATGAATGATCCCGACTTTCGCCTTTCAAGGGATGACGAGCCAGAAATCAATGAAGAAGTTATTGAAGGAATCAATGATGAACTTGATAAATCCGCAAATAACCTTGAAAAGAGAACTGAGACAATTGTTGATGGTACGAATGTCTCTTCTCAAAACAAGGGAAAGGAGACTGAAGTTATAGCTGATGATGCTATAACTTTGAACCAAGATCAAGATGTTGTAAATGAAGTTGTACCAACTTTAGCTATAACCCAGAGTCCAACTCAGGGGGAACCAATCTTGACTCTGAATCATTTGAGGAAAGTGAAAGTTTATCAGATGATGATGAGCCTAGGAACTCTAAGAAATGGAAATATAAGAGTTTTCATCCTATGGATAGTATCCTAGAAAGTTTGAATAAGGGAGTTCAAAATAGACGAACATTAAATAACTTTTGTTCGTTCTATTCTTTTCTGTCTACCATAGAGCCTACTGATGCGTGTCATTATACACCAAAAATAAAACCTAAGTCTACTAACTAAGAAGATAGTGGAAGTAGGGTCGATCTCCACAGGGAGGAAACTAACTAACTGTAATCTAAATCTGCTAGTAACAATCTATGGGGTTTTGAAATTGTTTTTAACAAACTAAATAAGATTAAAGGAAAGAGAAATAAAGGAAGAAATAAATATGAAATAAATTAGATAAAGAGAAATATGCTAGGATTCGGTCCGCTGCAGTATCGGCATCTACGGGTCAACTAAGTCAGTCAATCTATCAATGAGAAGGGCAATGGTTTTCTCCTCTCAGTCTCAAACCACCCTAGGGATTTTCCTAATTAACTTTCGCCCTCTTAGGAGTCACCTATCAATTCTAAGCAAGCCTTCCCTTCCAATCTTTCGATCCAGGTCGGGGTTAATTACCTAGCCAGTCTCCTGCGTGCACTCATTCGACTAAACCTTAATTAAATTGCTTAAACTGATTCTCATATTCAAGACTAACTAAAATAATCTATACTAACATGCCTCTACCACAGTTTCTCTCATCCCAACATACAAGAGAATTAGCTACTCATGTTATTAACGATGCTAACAATAAAGACGATTGAACATATGCCGATAGACATAATAAAATCGTAATTAACAAGCATGAATAATAACAACGCAGTAATTAAGAAGAGTAAACAGTGATTAAGACTAAAAGAAAGGATTAAGAATAAAGGAGAGAAAGAGTTTACAATCTTAGCAATGTGGCGTAAAGAACAACCACGTTGATAAACCCGAATGTAAACTAAAGAAAGAAGAGAGTTCAGAAACTAGAAGCTAAGTGGTGATGATCAGGGATCACCCCATGATAACCTAATGACGAAAATAAGAGTGTTAAATAATCATAACACGACTCTAAACCCTAATTAAGCTATGGACTTAAGGCCCGTAATAGAATCCACTCGATCGAGGGAAAGAACCACTCAATCGAGGACTTTATTGGAGGAAATCACTCGATCGAGTAACAATTCTACTCAGTCGAGCAACTTTTCAGCAGCAATCACTCGATCGAGCACAGGACAGCTCGATCGAGCAACTCTTCACTTCAACTCTCCTCGATCGACCAAATATATAATCGATCGAGGTCTCTTGGCATGGCCCATAGTGTTGGACATGGCTTTGGACTTGATTGCGAGCGGTTTCACGCTTTCCCATGCAAGAGCTTTTATTCCGTTCCTTCCATTCTCCTAAATGCATGCAAAGTGGACTGTTTCGGCTTGGTTTCTGCTACTATGCAGCTTGTACCTACAATATAGTAATGGAAGTACAAAGTAGCTAAATAGGGGCATATAACATCACCTAAATGACATATAAATGCGTGCATAAATGGACTAGAAACTCTATATAAAATACACGCATCAAACTTCCCCAAACTAAACCTTTGCTTGTCCTCAAGCAAACTAAATGCAGCTATATGGAACAAAATAAACCTAGGGGAATGGAGCAAATCTCAGAGCTAGCTACAAGTCAATACTAAACAGTTTAATGCACTCATTGAATCGCTACAAAGCTTAATACGAAAGTGAACGAATTTATACAATCTTGGAAATAAATTAGACTTTTGACCTTGCAAGACTCAACCGAATTCGGACTCTCGCGGGTCACTCTTCTCTCAACAAGCAAGTGGTAAGTAAATATGTATAAGAGAGAGAGAAGAAAATATAGTCACTCACCTAGACTACGACCGACACAACATGCATTGCTAACTAATATGAAAGATGATTCAAGCACCGTACACACGCATAACCACCGTTCAAGGACAATCACGTGCCGAACATTTGCAAAGATATGGATATGTGAGGCTAATTGGTAAGAAGGGCAAAACAATTAATGAAAATGTGAGGGTAAATAGCCAAGCTAGTTCCTAACAAGACCGCGATAGAACTCGTTCCATCTTCCAACAATCAAAAATTAAGCTCGATGCCTTAAAAAATCTAGGCATATACAACACAAATCCCAAATAACACCTCAACAAAATAATGATACGCATAAGAGGTGTAGATAACAGAAACTTCAGCCAATTATTTTTTCTCATTATTTTTTCATTTTTTTTCATTTTCTTTTCTTTTCTTTTCTTTTTCTTCCTTTGCTGTTCGAGGGAAAACCTCTCGATCGAGTGGAATATGTTACTCGATCGAGGCAACAAGTAACAATATCTGCTCGATCGAGCTAAAAATCTACTCGATCGAGGCACTATTAAGCACTTCTCTTCTTTTTTCTCACGAAAAACCCACTCTAATCAATGAAACAAGCCAAAAACTGACACAACGGTAAAATGTACCTCGACTACTAAACTAGCTCGGCAAAGGTAGGCTCAGTTTAGGATGTAGTTAAGGGCAACAGGCAGATATGGCTTTATGTGGAGTTAATGGGGTAAAACGAGGAAAAGGGAGATGCAAAAATTCTCAAAACACGTAATACCGACCACAAACCCAATGCGTGCAGGAAATAAGAAATCAAAATTCATATACAAGTAAATGACACGAGATGTGGGGAGTAACTACTCTCATTCCTAGATGAACTGGTCATAGATGTCACCAGTTATAGGCTCTAAAACTCAGAATATATAAGTAGTTTGCCAAAATGTTGAGTCAAGTCTACTAGTCAAATTTAAATTCCAAGACAAAATTCAATAGTTCACTACATCGGTTTTACTAAATAAGTCGAGAAAGGTGCAAGGAATAGCATAGAATAGACTTGTAGTGCAATTTCATCATGAACAAGACTCCAATCCGACTCGACTATATGCAAAAATAAACGTGATATTTTTGATTTTTTCAAAAGTTTTGAATTAACATGAATTGTAAACGTGAGTGCAATACAAATGCAAATGCAGACGCAAAAGGATGTAAAACACTTCCCCAAACCAAAACAGACAATGTCCTCATTGGCTATAGCACAACAACATATAAGGGGAAAGGGGAAAAAACAACCTAATAGATGTTCCTAAGGGAGAAAATATACAAAGAATGGAAAAAACAATGAACAGAAAAACTCACAAAACAAAGGCTTCCCCAAACCAGCATTAAACTGGGGGTCGATCGAGTAGAAAGTCGACTCGATCGAGTACTTTGTCCGGCCTGATTGCTCGATCGAGGAGTTCGTCTTTACTCGATCGAGCACTTCCTTGATAGCACAGCCTTCGATTATGCGCAATTGTTTCCCCCTTCTTTCTCCTGCAAAAAACGATGCCAACCGATACCCAGAAATACCAAAAAATGTTCAGCAGGAAAAGTAAATTGTCTAATGAAAACGCGATAAATTTTTTGTACAAGTTGCACGGGGTTGCAAACCCGACTAATAACCAAATAGTTTCATGACAAGGCCACCGCTAGGCCTTTGACTTGCGGAAGTACCCTCGGCTATAGTAATTTCCGCCTTCTTCTTCCACACATACGGTCTTTTCTCGGAGTCTAGCTCCACTTCTGAATTACTCGAACATGTGTAAACTTCTTTCATCTTCGCTGGTACGGTAATCTCAACAGTCGAAGACGTAATCAGGAGTACTCAAGTCTTTCTCCTGAACAGTCTTATCTATCCCTCTCTACCTGCGCATACACAACTATAAAGAGAAAGATAAGAACAGTCTTAAGGAATTAGAATTTCCTTAAGACGAGACAGAAATAAATAACAGAAAATTAAATTGCCTACCCGGCAACGGCGCCAAAATTTGATGCGTGTCGTTATACACCAAAAATAAAACCTAAGTCTACTAACTAAGAAGATAGTGGAAGTAGGGTCGATCTCCACAGGGAGGAAACTAACTAACTGTAATCTAAATCTGCTAGTAACAATCTAGGGGGTTTGAAATTGTTTTTAACTAACTAAATAAGATTAAAGGAAAGAGAAATAAAGGAAGAAATAAATATGAAATAAATCAGATAAAGATAAATATGCTAGGATTCGGTCCGCTGCAGTATCGGCATCTACGGGTCAACTAAGTCAGTCAATCTATCAATGAGAAGGGCAATGGTTTTCTCTTCTCGGTCTCAAACCACCCTAGGGATTTTCCTAATTAACTTTCGCCCTCTTAGGAGTCACCTATCAATTCTAAGCAAGCCTTCTGAACTGAAACCTCTCAGGAAATGAGTGATATCAATGTTAAATAGGCTAAGGCTAGCACTCTTCTCACACACAAGTTTAACTCACTCAGAAATGACTCAAACAACCTGCACTAGGCCAGGCAATTCAGATAGAACTTTGCACCTTAACACACAAGCACAGGTAGCAAAGGTTGTGTTTAAGACTCAAGACACACAAGTAATGACTCTTAGACACTGTAATCTTAGATCACACACAAGTTCACTAAGGATTACCACAATACTTAGCTTTGCTAAAGAATTGCAATGAACAAAGTTCAGGTTTATATTAATTCATCATAATCTGATTTCAACTTGTTACAAAGCAAGCCTTATATAGGCCAAGGGATATAGATCTAGGACGTCCATTATTCATCTAATGGCTCCCAAAATAAGTAGGAGTTCAACTACCCTACAACTAAGATACAAATCAGAAAACCAAACTAAGGACAAAAGCATAAAGCATAAAGCATAAAGCATAAAAACAGGCTGCTCCTCTTTGTTTTCTTGTAGAAGATCAATTAAGATGTGTAAGACCTTGGAGCTTGAGCTTGGCAGCTACCATCCTCAAGTACACAATGTTAGGATGTCATTCAAGTCGTGCCATTCTCTTGCCTAGCCAAAAATAGCTTTCAAAACAGCCTTGGTTCATGGTTGTGCAGAATTGGTTCCACCTGGACCCATTTGTTTGGACTTAGCTAAACCTGCTCTTTTATTGTGAATTAGCAAAAACTCTCCTGGACTTTTATCTTCCTAAGACTTTAAACTAAGAGGATTAGGCCTTGGAATCACTTAATTCAGGTTAGGAGGTGCCTTTAGACATTGTTCTTTGATGTTTCACCTGAACCGGGCCAGATAGAACTTGGACTCATCTGATTGTATTTTGTAACACTCATAACTCTCTGCTTAGGATGAATTTGAATCTCTATGATATCTCATTTGAAAGCTATGGATGTTAGCTTTCTCCTCAAACAAGAATCACCCCTAAAAATTTAGTAGAGCTTTAGTTATTCAACTTGGAGTGCCGACTGGTCTTCCTCAGATGCCCAGCAAACATACCCTAGCCAGAACTGTTTTCCGCATGCCTTAACTTTCTCTTTAAGATGATCTAGGAGTACTTCAAGGTGCCATTTTAAAGCTAAATGAGTTAGCTTCTTGCTCCATTTGGAATCACTCAAAGGTCGTCCTCCAATATTCAGCTATGGACCTTTTGGTAACGAGGGGGTCAGGCGGAACATTGCATTAGGCTCTTCTGTAGAGGCTGTTTTATAGCAACCATAGGGAAAGCTACAGACCTGATATGGTGGTTGTTCCAACTTCATTTTGTAGCTAAGACACTAAGCTTTCCAACCATCTAAAGATCATCAAAATTGAATGAGTGTAGCTTAAATTATGTTGCCAAGAACATGACCCTATCTTGTTCCTGCTGCGATCACATTCCTTTTAAGTAAGAATTGATGACTTTGAAGCACCCATAAGCTTGGAGTCTTGTGAGGCTAATCACGACCATGAAATTTAGGCTTTCCCTTGATTACTCCTGTTGCACCTTCCCTTCCAATCTTTCGATCCATGTCGGGGTTAACTACCTAGCACTACTACAAAAACAGGAAATGACAACGGTTAAAAACCGTTGTAATATTAAAAAGCGGACGTTGTTAAAGCCTCCGTTGTTAAAGGTTTTAACAACGGTTCCAATTTAATGAAAATACCGTTGTTAATAGTTTTAACAACGGTAAGAAGTCGTTGTTATTACTAGATAACTGTTGTTAAAACGTGTGAATAATTATGGTGGGAAAGATACGAGAACGGTTCTATTAAATTAAACCGTTGTTAAAGGTATGATTAGTTTTGGTGGGAAATATTATAACAACGCTATTTTTTTTAAACCCGTTGTGAATATAGTTAATTACAACGGAGTATAATAAATAAGCCGTTGTGGAAAGTTTTAATAACAACCGGTATTCTAGAATAAACCGTTGTTAAAGGTATGATAAGTTTTGGTGGGAAATATGTTACAACGCTTTTAATGAATTTTAAAAAACCGTTGTTATTATTTTTATTATTGTTTTTGAAAAAATTGTAATTTGTTCCCCTGCCACCACTGAAAATCCTGCATAAATCAGCAGCAGTAGCAGCAGCACGCATCATAAACCAATTTCAGAAGCAGCAAAATGATATATCTATATATATATCAGAGCAATTCATGTACAGGGCAATTCATGTACATGGCAATTCATGTACAGCAGCAGCAAAATGATATATACAACCAAAATGATCTCTTTTAGAGCAATTCATACTTACAACTTGCTCTAATTAATGACTTCTACAAATTAAAGTTCCCTATCTGCTTCCAAAATAATCTAAGTTCCCTTAACTCTTTGTTTGTTCAAGGACGTATTTGCCCAACAAGTCCCTTACCTCGTCTATATTGTGCTTAGTGTACTCAGGGACATGTGGCGTGTTGATTGAATACTGCGGATAAAACAAATAAAAGACATCGATCAGTAGGGTAACAACAGTATAGGCATATCATACATAATTAGCAACATCGATCATATATATATAGCAGAAAAGATATCAGCTCTAATGAAAAAAAGTAAATAATAGCTACATTAAACTACTAACTCTTTCTGGAATGCTGATATATCTTCGCCTAATAATCTCCAACATGAAACGACAAACGTAGTATCCACATTGGATGCTATCCGGCTGTTTAGGGACCTATTATTACATAATAAACGAAGAGACGAGAAGGCAATTACCAATTAGTTTAATGCGTAATTAAAAAAGACAGATGTATATGCGTAATTAGTTTAATGCACTAGTATTTGCGCGTACGTACCCCTGTTATCGTAATAAAAGTAGGGCCATCATCAGAATATTCTGTCGGTTGATTGCCGGTTGCTCTTTTCTTCTCAAAGGCCCTTTAAAAAAGGAAAGAGGCCGAAAGTCACATAAACTTACTTAATAATAATAAACTACTAACTTAATATTATATGTGCCAAATCATCATCAGTACGTATTATAAACTTACTTAATAATCAACATCTTAAAGGTCTCGGATGGTTGTCCATGCAAAGAGTCCAACCAAAATACTTTCTTCGTGGTCGGATTGATCGCTGCTAGCACCCAATGTCTCCTAGAGATCGAGAGACACATCATTATTAACAATCACAACATGCATCATAACCAAACATATAAAAATGCAATTGTATTTGGAATCGTAATATTAATTATATATTACCCGGCTTCATTATAAGGGGCAAAAATGAGCTTATTGTTTTTCGCCAATTCCCCAGCAATATAATTTACACGTTCTTCATACGAAAACATCTCGATATGCATAGATAAAACATTTGGGCACATGAATCCGTATTGAGGAAGTGGATTAATATTGGTCTCGGCGGGGATCACAACCGAGTTCAAGTACCTACATGCCGGTTTTAATTCCGATATTATAAACACTATATCTTACTTAGTCAGAATATTAGAATACTGCATGATTTAATTTATTAAGAAACTTACTTCATCCAAACATATAGGTGTTGGACATCAATCTCGTCAAGGCCAGCCCAAACGGCTAGCGTATCCCAATCCAGCATTGCTTGGCGTTCTACCCCTACAATATCATTCTCGAGCGGAATAACTATTAATTGCTCGCTTGCTATGCGTCTCTCAGCCTCCTTATAAAGCTCCAGCATCGCCACCGTTCGTACTTTTTCCATGTAAACGTTCCCATGATATTTAGTACCGGATAGACTCCTGACCTCTTTCAGCTTGGGGAAATGATGCGGTGTGCTACCTTTCACAACCTACATGTGGCTAACTAAATTAAGTTGCTCTTTCAATGATGAGGCGATAGTAGAACTTAAAATAGAAAGAGAGTTGATTAAATACCTCATCAAGTTGTTGTTTTGACGAGGTAGTAGAAAGATTATTGTCTATCGAGTTAGACTTATCCATGTTTTTTGTTACCTACAAAACAAAAATAAAACATATAAATTTCACTATTTATGAAGGTGATGAACAAAGACAAAAGGCGGGTTAAATTAGATGTATTTTTCTAACCCCGTCTACATTCTGTTGAATTTTACAATCACGAGCCAAGAAAATGTGGCTTTGAGGCCATTGGACAAAACCTTTAACCGCATCTGCCAGTATTACTATGTCGTCGCGGACTGTGACGGGCAGTTTACAGGTTTCATAGCCCTTCACGACTCCCACTATCCCCACTTTTGCATGCTTCGGCAAGAGTGGTACGCCATGAACCAAGATGGTTTCCGCTGAGTCCTTGGGCTTTGGGCATACGAAAGCCCGAGCAACAATCACATTCTCTTTTAATGAAGGGTCGGCGAGACGAACAAGCCTCCGCTGTTTTGTGGCATGAAGAATACACATTATTTACTAAATACCAAAATATAATAGATATCATAAATGATCTATATTGAGTATATAATGTAAAGTTAGTTACAAGTATTTATTGTTGGTGGGTAGGCTATTATACCTTATCGGCTTGAGGTATCAAAACCTCAGCAGCATTAGGTACCTCACCCGTCTCCTCAAGATGCGTCCCCCTTTCCGACTCATTTACCTAATAAAACAAACCAATCAAAGGCATGGCTGCTAGAAAGAACAAATGCAGGAAAAAAAGAAGAAGTCAGATTTACCTTACCGGCTTGAGGTATTAAAACCTCGGCAGCAGTAGGTACCTCAACCATCTTCTCAGCCGTCTCCTCATGTATTGGCAAGGTAGTAGTGTCTGCCTCTTGGCAAATCTGTTGCACTACCTCGCCCTTTTTAATGACATCCTCCATCATCTTCAATTCTTCTTCGGAAGGCTTGCCTCCAGAACTCATCTTCAGTATCACGGAGGCCAATAACTGAACCTGCACGCCCAAAATGTAGAATCAGCCATTTGTTAAAACAATAAAATGTGAATTTTAAATGACAATAACAAATGGTATACGTACCAT
Source organism: Heliosperma pusillum (assembly GCA_022085475.1). NCBI lineage: Eukaryota > Viridiplantae > Streptophyta > Magnoliopsida > Caryophyllales > Caryophyllaceae > Heliosperma > Heliosperma pusillum. The sequence goes on along the minus strand of JAIUZE010032449.1, from coordinate 13,584 downwards.
GTCAGCCTTCCCCTTATTTTTCTTCTTCTTGTTCGAGCTAGTTGTCCCATAATATTTCGTGACTCTGACATGTAATGGGACGCCCCTCAATCGACCTGGATGCTCGGGACGGCCGATCGCTCTAGCAAGAACGTCGTCACGACCACTCGGAGTGAATTTCCCTTCCGCAACCTCCTTCAGAACATTCTCCTATAATATATTAAATAAACTTAATTTATTTTTTGTTACTAAAATAAATAGATAGTTAGACATACAAGAATTGAACAATAAAGTTATTAAAAACCCGTCTTAATAAAAATAATACTTACTATGTTGGCCAAGACTTCCTGATCATATTCGTTACATGTTCGGGATCCTTTAGGCGTGTGCCCTTCTTTATAAGTTACATGCCGATTCAAGTCGGTCACACCTTTTGACACCTACACGTTAACTCAAAAATAATATATGTATACATGTATATCAAGTCCAAGTATGATTAAAAAACTCTAATATATAGATGCTACTTACGAGATTTTCTTCTATCAATCTGTAACCGCCTCGAGAACCATAATATACCCCCCGCTTCTGTGAGATGTTAGCACGATTTCTGGCGCTAACGCTCTTCAAATCATATAAAATCGCAAGTGGATGAGACAATTAGAAAATTATAGATACAAGTAGAGTTTTAGAAAAATGTAACCTGAAACTTTTAGAAAAATGTAACCTTAAGTAGAGTTTTACAAAAATGTAAACATATGACATGGATACTTAACCTGAAACTTTTCAGTAGCTCGTTTCGCCTTATAATTATCCCATGGTTGCTGAGTGATGTGGGGGTACTTTGTCGGTGGGCTCTTATGCATCTGCCCCGTCTCCTTGTCCACATACAAGTGTAATTTGGCAAGGTCACACCTCCACTGCCTTAAGACTGCCGCTGCCTTACGTAATAGATACCTATCATGGCAGTCTGGAATATCGAAAGCTTCCTGCATCATCATCATATATACTAATAAGCGGCTGTCTAATATCATACCTTTAAACGAACCTTTATACGGCTTCCTGCCTTATGTAATAGTAACTTATGCAAAATAAAATGGTGTTTAGCTAAAGATATTATCATACCTTTATACGTTTCAAGAGTAAGTTCTGCAATGAAGGATTTATATTCCTGAAATCATCTAAATCTATAGGCACAAACTGTTTCGTTGTAACTCCAATCCAAGTGGCTAAATGGCTAGCATTTGGACCAGTAGGAACACCTTTCACACTCCATTTTATTTCCATCGGCGTTTTTGCCGCTATAGCTGCAAGGGCTGCAGAGCACTTCGAAGCACCCCTCTCACCAGGCTTATCCCCCTTATCATTGTTGTCTACTCTTTTCCGTTTTTCACCCCTGATAATCCTAAGACACTAAGACCTTCAAAATAAATGAAATAGTAACGGAACAGAGTCATGCATACAGCGATTCTAAAACCCTAAGACCTTGAAATGAATGAAATAGTAACTGAACAAATAAAGAGTCATGAAGAGATTCTAAAACTCTAAAAACTTAGAAAGGAATGAAACTACATGATAAAGAGAACGATAAATAGAAAATGAAAACAAAAAGATGAACTTCAAACTTAAAACCCTAAAGACGAAACACAAAACTTACCTGATAAAGAAAATGAGAACAGGGTGATGATAAAGAGAACAGGATGATGATCACGAGTACGAGGAGGATGATGATGATACTAAACCAAAAGATTTGTGTTGTAAACGAGGATGATTGTAAACGAGGAGGATGATGATGATAATGTACGTGTGTAAAATTTACTCTATAGGATTGTAAATTATTTTTTATTAAGAGAAAATAAAGGGTTTATTAAGAGAAACTATTGACAACGGTTATCCTACAAACCACCGTTGTTATAGAGTAATAACAACGGTTAAATAACACCCGTTGTAGAAAGTAATAACACTAAGACAACGGTTTATTTATTATAAACCGTTGTTGAAAGTAATAACAACGGGGAATTTCTAAAACACCGTTTTTATAGATTATGTATATTTTTTTTAATTTTTCAGATACGCGCGCGCGGTATTAAAATTTGAGGCACGAAATAAACTCATTAACTTTGCTCTAAATTAATTTATTTAACTTTGATTGCTCTAAATTTAATTTAATTTATTTTACTTTGCTCTAAATTTTATATTATAGGCGTAAGTTACGTTTAATTATTAGCTCGGATCGGGTTTGGCCTGGGAATCAATTCTAATCGGGTTAGATTCGGCGGGTTTGTAATTAATAACTTTATCGATCGGGTTAGTTATTAATTATTTTTAGTTTTTGGTTCAATTACCTCGAATCGGGTCATTTTCTTTTTAATTAAGGAACTGGTTATTATAATTATCATGCATCACTAGTTAACCTGAAACTAATCGATCGGGTGGCCAGGCCAGCAGTTCCGGATCGGGCAATCCACTTTCTAGATCAGAGCAAGCGTACGTAATAGCTACGCACTTCAATTCGGGTCGATCACTTTTGGGCAGGGTCGGGGGCACGTGTCATTATTAATTACCTCGTATATATATATGTACTACTTATTGATGATGATATATATATATATATATAATAATTAAATGATGATGACTTCCGGATCTCTAATTAACGACGCTCGTACTACAATTTGCAATAATAACAGATTCATCAATGCACATACATGCAATTCAAGTAAGTATTATATATACACGTACGTCAATGCAATGTTTCCCAAATTAAATAATAATGATATATATATATATATATATATATGGCCTGGGGTCGATCGACTTCGTTCATCCAATTCAAGTACGCTAATGAACGGGCCGTTTTTGCATCACAAACCTGAAACTGTCCGACCCAAAATTAATTAGCTCGCTAGTATCGGGTTATTTTATTTAATTCGATAGAAATCATTATTTATTATCCGCGTGATGATTATTAAGTATCATTTTCGGGTCGGATCACTTTTAATTATTAAGTATCATTATTAGTATACGTGTGTTACTTCAAAAAAACCCTAAACCCTAAACCCTAAACCCTAAACCCTAAACCCTAAACCCTAAACCCTAAACCCTAAACCCTAAACCCTAAACCCTTTTTTATATACTTCTAATAATACATCAAAATATTGAACATCAATTCAAACACTTTAAACAACATTCTTTCTCATTGATTTCATTAGGAATAACCTAGATTTTATAATAAAGTACATTACATTCATCCGACATCAAATAAATAAAGATGTTAAATAATCCGGAACAATTCCGGTTAAGTGTAAAAAGCTTTTCTCACACTGCCACCAACAATCCGGAACAATATTGATGATACTGATGACTTCCGGATCATTAACCTCGTATTTTGCAATAACAGATTCAATGCCTGCAAGTACACGTCTTGCATGTGGAGATAAGGTAGGACGGGTACAGCTCAACATATCTCTTGCGGCATCCAACCTCCGAGTATAAGGCCGACGTGGGTAGACAGAGGACGATGATGATGACGACGCTTGGTTGACAAGTCGGACTGCTTCACGCCTCTTAATCCAATAATCCCTTCGATGTTCAATGGATCCTTTAATCAATGGGTGATGATCAGCGGGAACTACGGCAAGAGCCTCCTCCTCATCTGCAATCAATTTTGTAAGGGTCGTTTCATCGTTGGGAAGGTTAACTGCTGCCATTGATGATATTAATTTTAGGGTAGTTATGGAATATTTAAAGGAGGGGTTTTGAGGCTGTATTTATAGAGGGGTTATGCTGCCATTGATGATGTTCAATGGATGCTTTAATCAATGCTGGTTCTGCTGTTGTTTATTCACGGGTTTGGACTGCAATATCTTTTAATTAAAAATAATAATGTTGAGCAATAACAACGGTTATTGGTACAAAAACCCGTTGTTATTACGCAATAACAACGGTTATTGGTACAAAAACCCGTTGTTATTACTAACCACAACGGTTTTCGTTACCACAACCACCGTTGTGACTGCACATTGCAGTAAATGCATTGACTGCACATTGCAGTAAATGCATTGACTGCACATTGCAGTAAATGCATTGACTGCATATTCACACATTTACTCAATCAATAACGTACTGCATGCATGTGAATGTATAGTCGTTTTGGGAACCAATGCATGCATGTGAATCAATGCCTTCATGTGAACCAATGCATGCATGTGAATAAATAACTCCAATAAATAACTCTCTATAAATACAGCCTCAATACAAGCAGGTTATCAACCACATACAAAATTCCCAACTCTAATCAATAACATATTTGCTAAACCATACAAAATTTCCCAGCCTCAATACTAACATCAACCATACAAAATGTCTGGAACTTTTACTAAACCATATGCTTGCATCATGAAAGAAATGCCTTGTCATATTGAGGGTGGCTACGTTGTGTGTAAAAGTTACAAAAAACTCCGTGATACGCTTATTCGAAATGGCTACTTAATAAGGAAGATGTGGCCAAATTATCATCGCGGGCACTTTACAGGGCATCTCGTTTTCGAGTTTGGGATGTCGGATGCTCATCGTGCGTCCGCATTCAAACTGGCAAGAATGTTTGACAAGGCCGGGCATGGGAGACAAGATTTTATTGAGAGCACGGACCACAAGCCTGGGCCATATCTATGGGTGGCTTCCGAACATGAGCGTTACTGTTTCCCAAATGGGGTCGACCTCGTTGAAGTGACCCAGGTAGAGCAGTGGGAAGGGTTGGCTCTGGCCGAGGCTGACCCGATTGATGCATATGCTCTAGCGGTGGCAGCTATCCGGGAGATTTACCCGGACTCAATTTAATTTGTTGTTGTTGTTTGGTTGTAGTTGTTTGGTTGTTTGGTTGTTGTTGTTTTGGCGCCATTTGTGTGTGGCGCCGTTTGAACTTATAATTTAATAATATTAATGTTGATACGTTAATTTGTTTTTTGACTTAAGTTTAGAAGTAATTAAACTTATTCAATATAAAGCTATTCAATCGATAAAGCAAAATTAGAATTGAACGACATTCAGGAAATGACATTCACAAATTTGCTAATAATTGACGTTCAGGAAATAAACGACATTCAGGAAATGACATTCACAAATTCACAAATTCAAGAAATAGTTGATAAAAATAATAGCTGAGTAATAAGGGAGATGATGACAGAAAAATGATCGCTTTGTGATAGAGTTTTTGTGTTGCAGTACTACAGTCGTATTACTAATGTTGTGTGTTTTCTATCTACAAATATTGACAACGGTTATTATAAACAAACCGTTGTGATAGAGCAATGACTACGGTTATAGTAGTCTACCCGTTGTAATTAGTAAAAACTATGACAACGGTTTATGGTTATTAACCGTTGTTATAATCAATAACAACGGGTAGATTTACAACAACCGTTGTTGTTGCTTACCTTTATTTTTTTTTAATTATAATTATAAGAGACAGCAATATCATAAGTACTATACACTGCAATAATAATCAGCAGAAACCAACAAAGACAGCAATATCATAAGCACTATACACTGCAATATCAGCAGAAACCAAAACATGGAGACTGTATAATGAATGACCAAAAGCTAAATAATTTGGGAATCTTCAACAATGACCAAAGCTAACAAAAACTAAAGACAATACCACCTCAGGATCGGGGACGTTTCTTGCCCGACATAGTTTCTTCGTTAACCCAAATACCTTCACCATGATCATCACGCATATAGATGCTTTCAATGTTATCATGATCAGTGTCAACATTGTCGAAATAAGATACAGTGGAAGAGTGATCCATTCCCTCAAACACGACATCCTGATCATTATCCCCATCATTATCGGGTGCACCCCGTCTACTCCTTATAGATAGTACAACAGACCATTTCTTATCCATAGGATCGGTGACATAGAACACTTGTTTAGCTTGGGATGCCATTATGAAAGGATCATCCTTATTATTGCCAACCTTATCCAAATTGACCAACGTAAATCCCATTTTATCCTTTCGAACACAATTGTTGTTGTTATCAACCCAGTTACATCGAAACAGAGGTATTGTGAAATCAATGTAATCTAATACCAATATTTCTTGAATAACACCATAATAAAGGCATTTTCCCCAAATAGGGTTTTTATCTTTTGAAGTAGCAAAGTGCATTGCCTCAAATTCAGAACTCACACCACTATTTTGCATTGTGCTCAACTCATCTTGCTCGCGGGTGTAAAAAGTATAACCATTAATAGCAAAACCGCTGAAAAAAGTGGCCCTGGCATGTGGACCTAACCCAAGACGTAGTAACCTAGGAGAGATGTCATCACCATACAAATTCTTATACTCCAAGACAACATTCCTAAACCACTCTCCAAATGTCTTCTTATGCTCGTTTGCAATCCACATCTCGCTCTTGTTTGGGTGATCGTATTTGAGCTCATCTTTGTGTTGTTCAATATAAGGTTGCACCTCATCTTCGTTGTTTAGCACATACGTATGTGCTAAATGTAACATGTCACGTGACACAATTTTTTCAACCCGGCCCCTAATACCTTTTCCGGTCATCCAGTCACTATGACGATTCTTTGGAACGCCAATTAACTCCTCAGGAGAGAGATGAGCGTAACAATATGCAAGAGCTTCGTCTAATATAGCACGTTCAGCAATACAACCTTCTGGACGATACCGATTAGATGTATAGTCCTTGTAGACTTTCATCAATCTTTCGAAAGGATACTGGTATCTCAAGTACACGGGCCCAAGGTACAAAATCTCCCTAACCAAGTGAGTGGTCAGGTGAATCATGATAGTGAAGAAAGAGGGTGGAAAATACATTTCAAAATGACAAAGAGAGGTGACAACGAGGTCCTGCAATGAATCCGCAGCATCGGGATCGATGACTTTATCGCATATGGACTGGAAGAAGAGACAGAATCTGGTAATAGCATATCGTACCTTTTCAGGTAAAATGGAGCGAATAGCCACGGATAGTAATTGTTGCATCAAAGTGTGGCAATCATGTGACTTTAACCCGGTGAGTTTTAGATCTTGCATCGACACAAGGCTTTTGATGTTGGACGAATAACCATGTGGCACTTTAATTCCATTCAAGCATGCACAAAACTCTTTTTTCTCATTCCGTGAAAGGGTATAAGCTGCTGGCGGTAAAAATGTACCATTACCTCTCTTCTGTGGTGCCAACTCTAGCCTAATACCCATCATTTGCATATCTTCCCTAGCTGCGGCGTTATCCTTTGTTTTACCGGGAACATTCAGGAGGGTATTGATAATATTATCACAGACATTTTTCTCAATGTGCATGAAATCGAGGCAATGCCTGACCTCCAGGTCAGGCCAATATGGAAGTTTATCAAAAAATATGGATCTTTTCTTATACCCACGAGTAGACAATTTAGAGCCGTTCTTCTTCCCATATTTTATCTCTATATGCTTTACTTTCTGATAAACTTCATGCCCACTCAAAATTCTAGGAGGTTGACGATGTTCTTGACGTCCATTAAATGCTTTCTGCTGCTTGCGATAACAATGGTCAGGATCCAAGCCCCTCCTATTTCCCAAATACACATACTTATGAGAACACTTCAAGTATTCAGACTCGATATCCTCCCCACACAATGGACATGCCTCTTTCCCATGCACCGTATGCCCAGAAAGGTCGCCATAAGCCGGATAGTCGGTTATTGTACACAATAACATCGCTCTCAAATTGAAAGTTTCATTCCTATATGCATCAAATACTTCTATCCCACTATCCCACAAAATTCGCAAATCATCTAAAAGAGGTTCCAAATAGACATCTATATTATTTCCAGGTTGTTTAGGGCCGGAAATTAACAACGACAACATCAAGTACTTTCTTTTCATGCACACATATGGAGGTAAGTTGTATATTGCCAACACTACTGGCCAAGTACTATGTTGGGTACTCATGTTTCCATGTGGGTTCATTCCATCAGTGGACAGCGCTAGACGTAAGTTTCTAGGTTCAATGCCGAAATCGGGATACTTAGCGTCGAACGATTTCCATTGCATACCATCTGCCGGGTGTCTTAGCTTCCCATCATTTATTCTTCCAGTTTCATGCCAAGTTAACATTTTTGAATCATTGCTATTCGCAAACATCCTTATGAATCTTGGTATCACTGGAAAATACCATAACACCTTAGCCGGGATCCCTTCCTTATCCTTATAACGCCACTCAAAACAAACCGGACAATTGGTTAAGTTTTGATATAATTTTCGATACAATACGCAATCATTTGGACATGCATGTATTTTCTCATATTTCATACCCACCCCTCTAATTAGTTTTTTAGCCTCATATGTCTTAACGGGAAGAACATTACCATCTGGAAGCATGTCGTTTATCAAGGCTAATAAACTAGTGAAACATGTGTCACTAACCCCATTTGCCCCCTTGATATTATACAACTTCACCACAGCCGACATCTTTGTGTACTTACAACCAGGGTATAGAGGCGCTTCAGACTCACACAACTTCTTATACATGTTGTCAAGGTCATCCAAATTAATGTTTTCATCTTCAAAAGCATTTGATTCATCATCCTTTTCTTCATTATCTGTAGACCCAACATTCAACTCGTCTGCTTCAAACTCAACATACTCGGCAAACTCGGGATCATCAGTTATCCTTTCGTATACCTCAAGATCATCTTCTTCAAAATTATTATCTTCCTCTAATGATTCCCCATGAAAAATCCAACGGGTATAGGATCGACTAAAACTATACTTTTCTAGGTGAATTTTAACGTCCGGAATAGCCATATACCTAATATTACCACATCTTTCACAAGGGCATGGAATACTAGAAGAACCATTCAAATTGTTCGCAACGACTTCATAAAATTCAGCTAAACCATCCTTATAGTTTGGGTCACTCATATTCGCAGCATTCATCCAAGTTCGAGTCATTTATCTACATTCGTAGTATATATAGTAAGCCAAGTAATTCAGAAAATCCAACTAATTAAAACTAATTCAATAATAAGCCAACTAATTCAGAAAATGCAATGTATAAGGCAACTAATTCACAAATAAACGAAATTCAGGAAATCAATAAAGAAAAATTATTAGAATACCTGATTAATAAGAAATAGCAGACGGAGATGATGACAAAGAGACGATCAGGAAATCAATAAATTATTTTTAGTGTTTGTGTTTTTGTGTTGCAGTACAGTATTATTAGTGTTCTGTGTTTTTTTTCATCTTTATTAAACGTATTGACAACGGTTATTATTCATATTCACCGTTGTTATTAGGTTACCTATTTACAACGGTTAACAAAGTTAAATCCGTTGTTACAACTAACAACAACGTACAACAAAATCATCTCCGTTGTTATTAATTTAAGCCAAATAATGCGCCAAATTAATAACACATTATAACAACGGGTTTTTCATACCCGTTGTTATTAATTTTTATTATTTCGCGCTAAATTAATAACAACGGACATATAATAAACTGTTGTTATTAGTAAATTTATTTACAACAGTTATTTTAGTTCACGCCGTTGTTAAAACTAATAACAACGTTTGAAAAACTAACACCGTTGTTATTAGGTTTAATAAAATTCCGCGGAAAAATATTTATCCATTCCACAACGGTTTTTCTTTATTTTCGTGAGTATGCGTTGTTGATGGGGCGTTGTTATTGCCTGTATTTGTAGTAGTGTAGCCAGTCTCCTGCGTGCACTCATTCGACTAAACCTCAATTAAATTGCTTAAACTGATTCTCATATTCAAGACTAACTAAAATAATCTATCCTAACATGCCTCTACCACAGTTTCCCTCATCCCAACATACAAGAGAATTAGCTACTCATGTTATTAACGATGTTAACAATAAACACGATTGAACATATGACGATAGACATAATAAAATCGTAATTAACAAGCATGAATAATAACAACACAGTAATTAAGAAGAGTAAACAGTGATTAAGACTAAAAGAAAGGATTAAGAATAAAGGAGAGAAAGAGTTTACAATCTTAGCAATCCGGCGTAAAGAACAACCACGTTGATAAACCCGAATGTAAACTAAAGAAAGAAAAGAGTTAAGAAACTAGAACCTAAGTGGTGATGATCAGGGATCACCCCATGATAACCTAATGACGAAAATAAGAGTCTTAAATAAGCATAACACGACTCTAAACCCTAATTAAGCTATGGACTTAAGGCCCGTAATAGAATCCACTCGATCGAGGGAAAGAACCACTCAATCGAGGACTTTATTGGAGGAAATCACTCGATCGAGTAACAATTCTACTCGATCGAGTAACTTTTCAGCAGCAATCACTCGATCGAGCACAGGACAGCTCGATCGAGCAACTATTCACTTCAACTCTCCTCGATCAACCAAATATATAATCAATCGAGGTCTCTTGGCATGGCACATAGTGTTGGACATGGCTTTGGACTTGATTGCGAGCGGTTTCACGCTTTCCCATGAAAGAGCTTATGTTCCGTTCCTGTTGGAGTAAGTGTCCTCCACAATAGTGCATTTATATAATGAAACTCATTTGGAATATACGTGCCATGATTAGTATATTTTGATACTCCACGTCTGTTGATTAACGTAAATCGGTAACGCTCAGCTGACTAGAGTTTGACGTTATTGTCGTATGACGGCGCTGATCAACTGATCCCTTTAGGTCACACCTATAGGATGAGACCCAAATAGAATACTAATTATTTGTATATGATACAGTTTAATTAGGGCATTACATATTTTTGATATGTACGCTTAGTTACGAGAGTTATTTATTGAAAATTGAGTTAGGAACTCATTCCAATTAAGTTTATTAGTCAATTATACGATAACTGATTGAATAAATTTTACGTCTTACTTTAATACGATTAAATAAGATTTAATTTAATGATTAATAGTTAATTCATTAAGTTAGTTGAGGTTATGCATATATTTTGAGGTAGAGGTAATTAGTTAATTATAGTTACAAAGAGTTGTAAAATAAATTAACTGGGCATTGTATGACCCATTATATATTGATATAATGGTAAAAGATCACTTAAAAGTTAAGTACATATTGTTTATTAATTTGTGTCATATAATTGTTATATGATCAAATTAATACTTAATTATACAAGATAATTAAACATATGATTATAAGTATTTGTGGGACAAATATCAAAAATCAATATGGACCATTTTAGCTACATGTGAGCCGAAATTGTGCTCATGTAGAGCAATGATGATTGCTCTTATTTTATTAGCACAATTATTCACATGGTAGTGACATTGCCTACACTACTTTAATCATTTTGTACAAACCAACACATAAAGCATTTGCATGTGATTTAAAATTGGCACATATTTACCCATTTGCATGTAGTTGTGCCGTGAGATTGCACAAGAAAATCAACAAGAGTTGTTCTTGTTTCTTGCTCATGCTTTTAATTCATGCTTCATCTCTTTAACTCTCAATACACTAATATTCATCTATCTTACTAGAGTAGTAATATTATTTATATTAGTAAAAAGTGAAATCTCTTCTCATTATCTAGTACCATAATAGTAGAGATTATTTGGGTTGATTCTTGGGTGCAATAAGAAGGAGACCTTCTACTTTGTAGGTTATTTTTTGGAGGATCATCCACTAATTTCATGCTCAAGAACAATAAGAAAAGAGTTTCTTATTGTGCCCATTTTGACCGAAAAAATTTCTCATTGTAAGGAAATTTCTTCTTATCTTTATATTTATGCTTTTATATTTGCATGCATGATAACTAGATCCTAAATCATTAAGTTAATGTAATTTAATGAAATAATTAGAGGATTATAATTAGAGGTCTAGGACTTTCATGTGGTATCAGAGCTTAATTGTTACATGCATGTCGATTTTAAGCATTAAAATCGAGTTATACGATAACTTGGGTTAAATTGAAAATTTGTGTTAAAAACTGGTTTGCACAAAAATTTTGATTTGCATTCATCCCTACTGACCTCAAAATGGTTGTGGTCAAATTTGGTGGTTTTATCGATTAATTCGCTATTTATTTTGATTTATGGCATTTAAATCATGTTAATATGCATGTTTTATGTTAAAAGTTAACTAAAAATAGTTTCATATTGATTCTGGCCATGAAATTTTGATATGATCTCACATGCATGTTTTAAATACTGTATGTAAAATTTCGTGACTTTTAATTAAGTTTTGCATGATTATTTATTTTTATAAGATAAAAGTCAATAAAGTGAGATTATTATGATCATAAATTGAAACTTCCTTTTCTGGTCTTGAAAATTTTTGGTACATTTTATAATATGATTTATATCATCTTGGTGAAATTTTATAATTTGTTTCACTATTTTACTATATTTAATGGTTTTTATTTGATAAAATCGTTGAATAATAAGTTATTGGTTTTTAGAGTTTCTGGAAATGTTCCAGAATGTACAAAATTTTTGGTTTCAAATTGTTATGATTTTTATATTTTATTTTGGGTTTATTTCATAAATGTTATAATTAAACCTCTATATTTAGCAAATACGATCAATTCGAACTAATTAAACACAAACAAGGTTAGTGGGGACTAATTTTGAGTTCTAAATCAGTTTAGATAATTATGTTGAGCTTAAATACGATTTAAGTGTTGATTATTGATTTTTAATGGTTAAAAATCGATAAAATCCATAAAACCGAGCTATAATGAGCATGATAAGTATTAAGGGCGATTTTGGCACGATTTTTTCAGCATTTTATTTATGTTGTTAATGTTGAATGAATGAATGTCATTTATTTAATTTTTAATGCAAGTTGTACCTAGTATGGCCTAGATTATTTTAATCGGTATTACCCGTAAAGTAAGGGAATATCGATTCGGTTGTAATTTTATTTGCGATCTCGTATCGCCGTTTGTAATAATTTAATTTCATTTTTAGATCAAATGTATAATAGGAATTTTATTTTTATCTTTTTGTAATTAATTATTATGAAGACGGAGATTCCCGTAGTCTACTAGTTAATTAGATGGTGCCATGAAGAAGCAAGGGGCCAAGGAGTTGGTTTCCGATTTTGTAATCTACTAGTTAATTAGATTAGCTAGGTGGCCATACTAGGATTTATTATGTGCTTGCTTTATATTTTTTCGCTCATGCCAAAATCGCCAACATGCATTTTTATTTCTCGATTGTCAATTCAAAGTTATTCAAAATTCACCGACTTAGTTCGCTTATAGGGAATTAATAACTAAATTGACAAGACCTCTCACATAACTTAAAAAATTGAGATTTAGCCTTACCAATTGAAGCACCTATGAACCCCGTGTTCATTAGGGCTACCACGCTCGTGGGTACCTTTTTACCTCGGGTAAGTAGGGTGATGCGATCACAAGCCAAAATTGGATTGGACTCAACGAGATAAGCGTTATCTTGGGACTAGGAGATGGATTTAGTTGAAATCCGTCAACCAAGAGTTCTAAGTGTAGAATTAGTCAAGTATTGACTTACCATTTTTAGATAAAGGTAGCATGCGATGACTATTTTTGTCTAAAGATGGGTCTTGAAATCACTTATATAATTTCGTGAGGGGTCATTATATGAGTGACT
>JAIUZE010032446.1:0-15125 GCA_022085475.1 Heliosperma pusillum | reverse complement strand
AATCAGAACCGATTCCTACCCATTTCACACGCCCCATGTCACCTATTTTCCACTCATGTTAGATCTTTTAATTAATATGATTAAACTAATAATAATATCTAAGATATTTGTAACTTTATCGGTCTGTCAACTTAAATTCCGCAATCGCTTGAAAACAGACCCGTTTTCTTTTCATTTCTCACGTCTCTTTTCTCTCCTCTCTTAAGCTTGATATTTTCTTTCTTTTCCTTATAATAACATAATATCTTGATATTTAGTTCAATTAACTTAATCGTTAATTATATTTAATCGATTACCGTAATATAATTATTAAACGCGAATCAATTCCGTAACAACAATTTCAAAACCCGACATCCACTTTTGCCTATAACTACACGGCTCATCCACTCTTCCTACTCACAAACAACTTTTCATTTTTCAACAAATCAAATTAAGATCAAAATATCACTTCCTTTAATCGTTCTTGAGCGTTCTTCGCGTTCTTCATCCGTTCTTCATCGTTCTTGAGCAAAACCTTCATAAAACCTTCATTTCTTAATTAAATCCGTCCTAACTTATATTTCTAGGATCTCATCTTCGCTCCCCATCTTCAAGTACGTTTTATTTTAAATTCCGACAAAATCGTTTTCAACACTTTAATTATGGAAAATCAAGTTTTAAGTTCTAATAATGTTTTCTTGTCATTTCTTATAGGGGAAGATTTTGAAGACGAGTTTGGTGACTCGTATATATTAGGGGAAGACTAGAAGACGGGTTTCTTAGTTCTTAGTTCTTATTATTTTGGTGCTACTTGATTTTAGCTAGCTAAGGTAACGATTCCGAGTTACTCGACGGATAAATGTTACATAGCTTTGGTTTACTTTAGTTTTTGGTTCATCTTTAGTTGTAATATTATTATGATGTGATGATTTTTAGTTAGTAACATGTTAAGTAGTAGTTATTATGGTGTTTTATGATTTTATAACATGTTGGTTGTTCTTGATGAATTTGGATGATTCTTCAAAATCATGATTTTTGTATGATTGATGGTTGTTTTGATTGTTTAAAAATGGATGTTGTTAATTAAAAACATGTTAGAATTTATGTGGAATTTGGGGTGGTTGTTTAAGTGGTGGCCGGAATTAGTGGTGGTGGTGAACCGGACCAGACCGGCCGGTCCAGGCCGGTTCAGACCCGGTCTGGGCTGGTCCATGGTGGGTCCGGGGTTTGGTCTTTGGGTTGTGTCGATGTTTGATTGTTTAATTGTTGCTTGGCGGGTTTTAATTATGTTAAAGCATGCGGGAATTAATTAGAAACGGTTTTGAGTAAAACCGTTAAAAGAAAAGGCCAAAACAGCCATTTTAGCCAAATCAGGCCGTGAGGCCCAAATCAGGCCCATATGGGTCCGGCCCATTTCAGCCCGTGGGTCCCACCTTGGGACTCGTGTCGGTTTTTGAGTTATCGTCATTTTTATCGTGTTTTGTAATATTTAGCAAGTGGGAAGTATTAATAAATAAAATATTTAATTAAAAAGGTTTTCATAAAAATTATTATTTCTCACATGTTAGAAATTATAATACGAGATTAGTTTACGTTGAAATCATTTAAGTCAAGCGGGTTTTGGGTATAATATGATAATTCACATGTTAGAAGTAGTAATAAAATAACATGTAATGAATATGTTGATTTTATGTCTATGTGATAAAGACTCTGCTTCTAGCCGGTTTGATCCAACGGGTTTGGTCAAACTAAGATCTAGTAAGCCCCGATTTGACTGATGACCCGTCGCGGGACTCGGGTCGGGGATTTGTCTTCAAGTAAGGTTGTATTTAATTATGAATTAGCCTTGGTAGATATGAGGCGATATGATATTTGAGTATTATTGATATGCAAATAGTCACATGATAGGATGTTTTCCCGTGACTGTTTTATTTTATGGTTGGTGTCGTGTTGACTAAGTACCCATAGAGAATTATGAGAATATGGCGTCTTGACCATTCTAATTCTAAATGAGTAGCTTGGACCACGACATTGATAGGCCCGTACGATCTTTAACGAGCATACGGAGTTTGCCGCTTGATAGCTTTTGTGTCTCGGCTTGGTGGGTTTATATCCAAGTCGGGGCATGGTTGCCTAATCCGTTTTGGGGTTGGAACCAGCTTAAGTACTAGCCATCTCTGCTTAGGGGGTCGCCTAGTAGAGTTTCTCATAGACGGTTATGTAATGGGACGGGGAACGGAATAGCTGTTGTCGCTAGGTCTGATCAGTCTAGGACTAGGATGTTTTCCTCCCTTGTGGTATAGCCTCGAGTTACAGATGACTATTGACGGTGCTAAGAACTTATGCCTGTTTGTAGAAGTATTGGTCTTTCATGTTTGTATGATTCTATGAGGTTTAGAAGGTGAGATGCAAGCCGGCTAAGATTGATAGAGTTTGGATTACCGATTGTTAACTGATTCACATGATTCCGGGTTGATTAGGGTTTGAGTGTATCATGGCCATGTTTTAACCTCTGAGCTAGCATACCAGCTTCCCTACCTCGTGTTATAGTTTATTATCGGATTCACATGATAGCTTTCATATGCTAGGTTATATGTTAGTTATTTGTTTCATAACATGAAAAGCATATCATATATGTTAAGTTTTGTATTTTCCATATACATTGCTTTTATGTTATTCATGTTTTATTAAACTCGACATTTCGTGGCTGGGAGAACTCGGAGTTACTCCCCACTGACTGTGGCTTCCGTGTTTATATTTAATGCGGTTGGCAGGTTTGTGATGCATACATTGGGTACATTGACGAGCTAGCGAGCGAAGTATTTACCTGGACCTATATTCGGTTCTTAGATTGTATATTATTTATACACTCTTTTATTTCCGTATTTATACGGGAGATATGTCTCCCGTCTTGTATATTTCTTTTGTAGAATATTATTTCCGTATTGTAATGACCCTTTTATTTTATGACACCTTCGTATATGTTTTATTATCTTTTATGTATTTAAATAATTTTTTTTCTTTCCGCAAATTTGAGGGTGTCACACAGGCGAAAAAAGCACATGTAATGTTATTTTATTCAAATGTGATTGGATAGATAATTCAGAAAAAGGAATGGAATTGCTTAAGGAATATAAACTTGTGGATGTTAACCGAAATAGAAAATTTCCAAAAAACGATCCATTTGTGTTCACTACAAGATTTGTAAACTTGATTTGATTTTCATGTTATATATGAGAGTGTTGGTTTCTCATTGTGTTGTTGTAAATGTGTGAAATTTTTGTTGTTTGCTATTGTACGTGCAGGGTATGGTAATGAAATGGCAGGATGAAAACAAAATTTTTTTTGCAAAAAAGCAGGGGTTTTGGCGACTGAAATGTTCTTATAGCGACTGTTTTCAGTCGCCAAAGCCCCTGCTTTTTTGCAAAAAAATTCCGTTTTAATGGCCATGGCGACTGATTGGCGGCTGATTTCAGTCGCCAATTTAGCGACTCAAAGACCAAAGTGGTCGCCAAATTGGCGACTGAAAGCCAAGTGCAGTTGCCAATTTGGCGACTGAAATTGTCAATAGGAGACTGATTTCAGTTGCCAATTTGGCGACTACTTTTACAAACAGTCGCCAATTGGACGACTGAATTCAGTCGCCATTTTGTCAATTTGGCGACGATTTTGTCAGTCGCCAAATTTGGCGACTGAAATCAGTCGCTCGAATTCTATTTGGCGACTAAGGCCTGCGACTGGGCCTTGGCGACTAATTTCAGTCGCCAAATTCATTTTGGCGACTAAATACAGTCACCAACTTCGGTCACCTGAACGCTGTTTTCTTGTAGTGGTTGGCGTATAAGGTGGAACAAGTTTATTATGCTTCTTATCCAAATATCAAAAGAGATAAAGATGAGTGGTCTGCAATGTTTAAAACTAAAGCCAGATCGCATGTTGATGCTCCTATTGAATCTATGTTTCAAGAAAATGTTATTAGTAGTGAGACACTACTATCAATAATTGAAGTGACTGATGATAACGAATTTATGGAGGAGGAAGAAGAAATACAAAATAGAGGAGAATGATGAGGAAAAGGTAGAAGAGGAGGAGAAGGAAGAGGAGAAGCGGGAGGAAGAGGGAGAAGAAGATGAAGAGGAAGAAGAATATTTTATAGATTCTCTTTTTAAAGGTAACATATGCAAAAATCCAAATTCAAGTTGTGATGATGAATAGATTATTTCTACTTCTTGTATTAGTTAAAAGTTATTTTTGTAGATGTCGTATGGCTTAATATCAATGTAATCACGAGATTTTTTATTCATTAAATAATTGCGTCTTTTTTATAAAGTATGAATATTGTTTTTTTGTTTATTAGTTATACGTGTTTGTTAATTCATGACAACTTTGAAGATTTTAGTTTATTTCTATATGGCGGGCGGAAGACGACGGAGAGGTAGTCTTAGTAATGTAGGAAACCAAGACCAGGAGGACGAGAATGAATAAGTAAATGAAGTTAATGTGTAACAGACGCATGTGGCTACTACTAATCGAGTTCGTCTCGATCCGAATGAGGAAACTTGTGTCTGGTAAGTATACTTTACTTTTACTCTAATTGATTATATTTATATTATTATAATAATTATATATGATGTATTTATGATAATTGATTTTAGGTTCAGTGATAAACATGTGGTTAAGTTGATACTGGACACCATTACAACGAACACGCTCCAAACTGGAGAGGGGCATCGAATACTTTGCGGACGGCTTGGTGGAACTGGTGTGGAGTATGTATTATGATTTTATTTTAATTCTAACTATTTCCATTTTTTCTTAACTTCAAATTTTCTTATTTTTTTTTTATCTTTTTGTTTCTAACTTAATGGTTTTTCTAACTTAATGTTTTTAATCGTAACAACAAAGGGTTTCCTTTGAGCCCTGCCATAGAGAGATGGTAAGGAAAGCTTCGAAATACGCCTTAGAAATTTGCCTACGTCACACGATTTACTGAGCTAGCAAGAAAGACAAGGAGCACAGGCCAAAGTGGATTTGTTTGGACTTATTCAGAAATTTTAAGATAAGGTATGTCGAAGATCCTAACTTTACTGTTAGATCCAAAAAAACCTCGACTAATCGCATGTCGGGATGTGAAGAGATGGGAAAGGAGTTGGCTACTTACCTAATGGGTAGAAAAAACACCCTAACACTTATGAAGGAAATGGTAAATTTCGTCTCTTATTTCTTTTTTGTTTATTTATCTAATTATAAATTAATATTTCTATATATATATGTTATACTGACAAGTATCTAAATTGTAGGTCGGGAAAAAAAAATCTAATATCCATCCGCCGTGACGGTCTTAGAGAAGACAAAGAAGCACCTCGTTCATGGGTGGTTATCAAAAAACCAGCTGCCCTTTTTGTAAGTTGTGCATTATTTTGTTAATTATATTATTTTCTCACTTATATTTAATCAGATTAACTATTCAAAAATAATTACTATTTGTTCGCTTGTTTATGATGTAGAATAAGATCATGTCAAATAAACCCGACCTTCAAAGTCAAGGAATCAAAGACATCGACGAGAATGAGATCTATTATGAAGAGACTGGCTATGATGAGAAAGGAAGATTGCACGGAATGGAACCAGCAACAGTAGTTTGTTTCAACATCATACGCACTCCATTAATACCTCCGCTCCGACTCAGTTCACCCACGGTCTCGCCACTAAGTTGGCAAAGGAGAATGCGACACTAAGAGTAGAGCGTGACGAGCAAGTTAGAAGGATTGCAGCCATAGAGGAGTGTACTTGAGTCAGGTTGGGGAAAGTTTTATTCAGGGTTGTAATCCTAGAGGTCCTACTCAGGGTCGACACGACTTTGATGATGATGGTGGCGATAATGCTAGGCCACCCTATTCACTCCGTGTGGTTGAGTGTAGTTATTATGTAACTTACCTTTATCTTAAAACTTTTAGTTTTAAAACTTGAATTTTATGTTGTAAAATCAACACCTTGATCGAAAGTTTGATGTGTGTTACTATCGTAAACTTGGTGTACAATTTTTGCTAGAAATTTTTTCCATTTTGCAGGTTTTTTTACCATTTAGCTGCGTGTTTGGGATGCAGAAAACCAGTGCATTCGGCAGAATGCAGTGGTGTTTTTGCGACAAACTTCTTACTTTTACGACGGAACGTCCGTCGCTAATATGACTTTCTTAGAGGTCAACATGGGACGACAATCCGTCGCAGCCTCATTGGCGACGGGAATTCCGTCGTAGAAAATCAAATTTGCAACGAAAAATGCCGTCGCAGGGGTTGACTTTTTGATTGACTTGGACTCCAATCGATATCCGTCGCTTAGTGGCTTCGCGACGGACAGTCCGTCGCAAAAATTATATGTGACGGAAAATCCATCGCAATATTTTTTTGCGATGAAATATGTGACAGATGTAGTCCGTCGCAAGTCTGTAGCAAAATGGCTTTTAGCAACGGATTTACATGAATTTGCGACGGATGTTTCCGTCGCCAATGTTACTATCTATTGAAGTGATAGATAATCATATCTAGAAAACAATAATTACCACCAATTACCAGATAAATGGGTTTACCATTTCGAATTCTTCGATTCAATTTACTTCAAGGCTTACTATCCCAAACTTAAAGAACTTTCTCATTCACAAACCACAAAATCTCAAGAGAGAGCAATTACAAATTCTAAACCACATATGGGCAAGCACAAGGCGATGAGACAACTATTCAAAACATCTAGCTCATCTAAAACTAAAGATGCATCGATTTTCTTACAAAAATAATCCCAAACCGATGGTTACTAATCATCATTACTGCAAGCGAAGTCAATTTTAGAACACAACTTTTAAATAATAAAGAGAAAAGTCCCAAAAAGAATCTCTGAGACAACCATTATAATACTCGACAAAAGCGAACCAATATCATGCTCAATTCGATTCTCGAAATAACTCCACAACATCAAGCTCAAAATAAAAATTTATTGAGAAGGATTCAAAAAAGCTAAGATTCTATTTCCCATAATGCAATATCAACATGAAATCTGCTCAACCCAAAGACATATATTTTAGATCAATAATTCCCTAAATACAGTACACTCATTCTCTACGACAAGCCAACAAGATATCCATTCCACTAGAGGGAAAATGAAGCGACAACGAGTTAGAGACCGATAAGGTGTGACAGCCCGCGATTTCGCAATAAAGTTCACACATAGATTTGCAGCCGAAAATACGAGATTTTAAAAACTTTTAAAGCAAAACCGCGAATGTCAGTATATTATATAACCAAAACTTAATTTAATATATCGTGTATACAAGTTGTAACTTAAATAAATACAAGGGACACCGATCCCTTGATAAATACACAATTAAGATAATAAACTGATATAAACTTCACGCTAAGGGTGAATCGCTGTAAGTACAACGCTCGCTAGCTAACTCGTCAAAACCCCATGCAACACCAACCTCCAACATGTTCATTCATGAAACATGAATACCATAGTCAGTGGCGAGTAACTCGAGGTTCTCCCAGCCATATCACATCTAAACGCACATAAGCAAGTATAGAAACATGTATCATCATGCATACATACATATCATGTCGATTATAAGTAGAGCATTTCATGTTAACATTGTATAAGCATGTGAAACATCCATCGTATCATCATCATGAAACATCGACTCGGGGAAGACTCCCCTTGGCAACCACATGTACACTAAGGGCTTGCATCTCACCATTAGCGACATATGTTTGAGAAGGTTTGGGACTCAACATACAAATCAATCATATGCATCCAATCAATCACGTATACTATCCATCATATTATCAAACATGAGCATACACACTCTCACGGTAAATGACAGGCACTAGCATCTGTACTTCACAAGTATGACCAAACATGTCCACGGGCAAAACTATCCCTGAACCGTATACGATAAACATCTCGCATACAAAAGACTCATTTCCTCCCGGTAGGACGACGATAATAATACGATCCTAGTCTAAACCTGGCCAAATTCTTGGGACAAGATATGTACCCAATTCGACATGCGACAAACATTTCGCATCCAAGACTCGATCAATACAAAGGACGTCGAGTACCCCAAATTCAGCTAAACTACGCGAAAGAGTCGGAAAGAGCACAAGTATTACCTTCTGGCTAAACTACGCAGAACAAAAGGCCAACATGAACAAGCAAGTACGATACATGCAAATGACACCGCCTCACAAGGATACAACATTTGACGGTCGGGTCGACCAATATATTGCGTTCGCCTCCCAACAACGTCATCATATCCCCACTAAACAAATGCATAAAAGCATCAAGGTTGTACCCTTATCGCTCTGACATGAAGTCTAACCAGTATAGATGTGCAACCGGGAAATAAGATTTCAAATCATCCAACAAGTAATACATAATCCATTGCTAAAGGCAAAACCGACTCAAAGGGAAAACATGCTAAAACCGTCACTAGACGTGTGATAAAATCATTTGAGATATCGTATAGTTTAAACATGCATATTTAATGTCATTAAGTGAGTTTATAAAATAAACAAACCATACAAACCACTACATGTGAAGAGAAGCGGAAGAAAGGAAGAGAAAGGAACAAAGGGGGTCCCAGCCGGTCAGGGGACCGGCGGCCGGGTACCCGGCTGGGCATCACCCATCAACGAACAACAACAATTACAACACAGGGACTCCCAGCCAGTTGGGGTGGCCGTCGGCCAGGTACCCGGCTAGGGCACACAAGCTTAGCCGGAATGCAAAGAAGGAAAGAGGAGGGGGCGGCCTGCTACCCGGCTGGGACACCCAATGCCGAAAATCATCATGAACCAACATCAAACTCAAATCCAATTTCACCCAATCATTTTTATCAACACTAATCATCATCCGACCACATTAAATGCAACATATGAGTATCAAATCATTACATTCCATCATTTAAAGCATCATGAGACAAAATTTGTAATATTAAGCATGAGTTTAACCAATAATAAGATGAATTCAACAACATTAACATAAATTTACTCAAGTAAAGGATATGAGATAAACTCCAACACACAATTAAGTAGTAAACATATAATCATGCTAATGCAACATAATTAACTCATATCTCATGTGAAAATCTATCCTATACACATAAACACATATGATGTGACACCGAGTAACCCATCTACGTTACGTCGATTAACACTTCAAATCTTCATTTCCCAAGCTAACTATCAACCCACATGAATCCCTTTACCCAAAATCTTCAAAGTCCACGCTTTTACCGACAATAAATATAGTAGAAGCTCAAACCAAAATTTCTGGAAAATCGGTCTTAAAAGAAGGTTAAAAGTTTCGATCTTTTATTGACTAAAAAGAAAGAGTATCGTGGGAGGATTCCGAAACATTAAATGGAATTGAATTTGGTTAAAAAAAATAAGAAGTTGTGTCCGTCTTAAGTTTAGATCTAGAAAAATGGGTTTTATAAAAAGTTGGAGGAAATTGATATTTTATGGTATGAAAATGAAAAGGAGGATGAGAGGAGAGATTGATATAAAAATCATCAAGTTTTGTTGAGAGATGGAGAAATGGCATCCGTCTTAAGTATAGGAAGTTATGGAGGTTTAATGGTGGTTTTTGGTTGTTTGAGGAAGAAGATGAAGGTGAATAGTGCTGAAAAAATGGAGGTGAGAGAAGGAGATATTTGTTGGGTTTGTTTTGAGAAGATAAATAATCGATGGTCCAAATCTCATATTGGGTCAACTCATTTGGATTTTCGCGTAGAATCCTAATATGAACTCATAACGGACGATGCGACGGTTTCTACCCAACTAAACTAAATTCTATTTAACATTAATTTAAAGCCACGAAATTATAAATTATCGACTTAAAATATTTTAATCAATAAAAGTAAAAGACGAATTTATAAAATTTATGACTTTAGAAAATTATTTATTATTATAAAATCTGGGGTGTTACATAAGTAATCTCAAGGGGGCCATAAGCAAGAGACAAAGCAGATAATAGATTTATGAGGTTAAAAGTAAAGAGATGAGGCAAATATTAGAGTTATGAAGATAGCCAAGTAAAGAATAGGGTATGAGGGTGCGATTTGTCATAGATCGAGTTCAACCAAATTTACGAGAAAAGAAATGGAAATGGATAATGGTACGAGGAAAGATATAAGGTTTAATCCACCAAATTTCTCCTTTCAAACTTGGGGTGATAGCAAGACAACTTATCGTTTTAACAAAGGTCTCTCACAAGGGCCACCGTACCACAATTCATCAAAATAAGGTACACCTGAATTCAACAAATTGACTACTTCCCAATTCATTAATCCTTTCAGATAACACAGAATCCCAAATGCAGAATTACAACCCAAGAATAATAACATTCTTCTAACTCCAAAATTGGACACAGGCTCAATGGTTTCTACTCAAAGAATTAACAAAGACTTCTCTACGCTAGGTCCACATCAACTCATATAGCCCACAAGCTCGCTATTATCAAAGTACAACAACAAATCAAACAGCATCATCAACGTCCAAAAATATTTCTTTCAAGGTTCACTCCAGCATCGAACTTTATTCCATAATCAATCCTCTAGTTACAAGATTCTTCTTTCCATAAAATCTTAGTACCTCAAACGAGTCTATGATACCATAAACTAAGGGCACAACTTCAAACCCAAGAATTAGAGCCAAACAACTTTCCCTCAAGACTATACAAAAGCACACAAACTAATACTTCCATAAGAAATCACTTTTTCTCAAAAGCATATTACAACTCAAAGGCATTATCCAAAAATTCTCACTTAAACAAACTATTCTCACATAGACCGGGTCCACAAGGCCACACTTATATCATCAAAATCCTAAATCCAGAAGATTAGGTCACCAATAAACTTAAAAGTCTAAGGCCATCCATTCAACCTTACACCATCAATTCTCAAAAATCACTCACACACACATATATCATGGCAAACACCTACGCAATAGAGTCTCCAAACACGTCTTGCCAAACTCTACCATGATACACTAACTCACCACTATGAGGCGAAACTCGGATTCACGCAACTTTCCTCAAAGTCTCAACTTCATCCAACTAAAGCCAACTTTTAACAAAACTAAAGGGAAAGTATTCATAAGAAGTCAATAGAAGAGGGCAATATACCAAGGTTAGTCAGAAAACAATAACAAGAGTAATTTCTAAGGGGAAAAGAATTTGCAAGATGAAGAAGCACCTAGATAAAAAGAAGAGGGCAAGACAAACCAAACAAATAAAAATCATCGACGAGGAAGAAACACACTTCAATTAGGCTCGTCAATCTTCAATATTCGACAAAGGATACTCGTTCTAGCCAACACATGGTCCACCTCAAGACGGTAGATACAAACAAGCATAACATCACTTAACACAATCAACAAACAAGTTATAGGCTAACAAACATCAAGCAGACTAACCACTACCAACTTAGGTCCTTAAAACTACCCCTCTCTCATTCATTCAATGGTCAAGTTATTTAAGGTTGGGGTGCACGAATGTGCGTCGGGAGCGTTATAGCTCTCATAACAACTGTGACACCCCTCGATAATGCAATAAAGTAAACACTTAGATTGACACCGCAAATACGAGATTTTAAAAAACTTTAGAAGCAAAACCGCGAATGTCACTATATTATAAAAACAAAACTTAATAAATCTTTTATACAAAATTGTAACTTAAATAAGCACAAGGAATATTGATCCCTCGACAAGTACATAAATAAAATAGAAAGGACTAATATAAACTACAACGCTAAATGTGATTCGATGTAAGTACAACCCTCGCTAGCTCACTCGTCAAAACCCCATGCAAACACCAACCTGCAACATTTTCATTCATTAAAAAAGAATGCCAGAGACAGTGGGGACTAACTCAGGATTCTCCCAGCCATATCACATGAAAACAAACATTAAGGCATATAAACACACATTATCATACATATATAAGTTTCATGCCAATTCTAATGATAACATCTTATATTAGCGTCATACGCATGTGAAAAAATCCATACAACATATTCATCATATTCTCAAGACTAGGGAAGAGTCACCTTGGCAACTATATTGCTACTACCGGCTTGCATCTCACCGCTAGCAACCATATAACTGAAGAGGTTGGAGACGTGACATACAAGATAATAAGGCATCCAACCATCCAATAAACATCCAACAAACCAACATGTATATCAAACACACTCTCACGATAAATGACACGCACTAGCATCTGTACTTTGCAAGACAGGTCGAATGCAAATCCATGGGATCAACGTTTCCCCAAACCGTAATCGATAAATATTTCGTATACTCATGACCAAGACAAACAAGTCCACAGGAAAAACGTTTCCCTGAACCGTATACGATAAAACATATCGGATACTCAAGACACTAATCTTCTGGGTAGGACAACGATAATATAATACGGTCCTAGTCTAAACCAGGCCAGACTCTCGGAATAAACGTGTTCAGATTCTTCTTGCGATAAACGTTTCGCATCCAATACTTGATCGACCACGAAAGTCGAGTACCCCAAATTCGGCTAAACCACACAAAAGAGGCGAAAAGAGCACAAGCACCATCTTCCGGCTAAACCACACGGAAGATGGGGTCTAAAATAAACAAGAAAGTACGCTACATGCAATGAGACCACCTCGCAAGAATATAACATTTGACGGCCGGGTCGATCAACGCTATGTGTTCGTGTAACACCCCCGATTTTATAATAATGGGTAATTTACTAAAGTCGTTAATTTTATAAATTTCTCTTTTACTTTTATTGGTTAAAATATTTTAAATCAATAATTTTTTATTTCGCAGCTTTAAATTAATGTAAAATTGAATTTAGTTCAGTTTGGTAGAAACCGTGTTGTTTCCGTCCGTTATGAGTCCATAATCAAACTCTACTCGAAAAGTCAAGTGGGTAAAACCCCACAATGAGTATTGGGCCTTCTACTACTCATATTCTCAAATCAACCCATTACAAACTTCATCTCCCTCCTCCATTTTTCAGCATATTCCTCCTTCCCTTTAAACCCTGAAACACCATTAAAACTCCTCTTCCTCTCAAAATTTCAAATCTCCATACTTCCTTCAATTATTAACCAAATCCTTTAATCTTAATATCAATCTTTATACCAATCTTCTTCCTCTTCGTTTTGATACAATAATATCTTATCTTCCTCCAACTTTCATAAAACCTATCTTTTAGATCTAAACTTAAGACGGACATAATTCTTTGTTTCTTAACCACATTTAATTCTGTTTAGTGTTTTGAAATCTTCTCGCCTTTCTTTTTATTTCTAGGTAAGAAAATATTGAATCTTTAAACTTTCTTTTATGACCATTTTTCCAGAATTTCGGTTTGAGTTTTTTATCATGTTAATTGTCATTAAAATGTTGAATTTTAGAAAGCTGTGTCAATGAATCCGTTGGTATCGTTGGCTTGCGTGAGATTTCATTATATGGAGTGCTAATAAGGTAACCAAATAGCAATGGTTATGACGATTTTATGTTGTTGGACGTAATATGGGAGAGTTATGTTGGATATTCTAATAACCTAGTCTTAAATTACATGTTATATGTGTAAATGTCATGTTTGTGGTTACTTTGAATTGAATGTGTCTAAATATGTAGATTTTAGTGCTTAATTACTTACCCCTTCTGCATAAAAACGTTAGAATAAGTTAAGGAATGAAACCCGCTTTAAACAAGTCATCTCATGCTCGTCCCTAGGCTCGTCCCAACCGGGACAAGGGTCGTACCGGCCGGGACAAGCCCATCTCAGATCAGGACAAACCCCGGTTTCTTTTTCTGTCATCCCAAAGCCCGTGCTGGCCGGGAGAGATTTGGTCCCGACAGGATTGTATGTTTCTTAAACTCGATATTAGACGTTTCTAATAATCATCATATGAATAGTTTACTCTTAAACTATTAGAATCTTTTGCATGCACAACTAAATACAAAGAAGGAAGAAGAAATTGTTCCTTATATTGATTTGAACGGATTTGGGCACAAGATAGGACTCATTCCTACTTGATCTTGAGCTTATAATATAAGGATGATCTCCAAGTTCTTAGAATAAGAACTCTCCAATAATTTGCACCCGACTACCCTTAACCACTACTAAAATACTACACTAGTATAATAAGTAGTTGCCCTTAAAAATATGACTAATAAACACTATTACTACTCTTAGTAAATTTTATTAGTGATTGAAGAACCAAAGTAGTTTGAAGCTTCTTAAGCTTTTCTTTTAGAGTGATAAGTTATGTAAATAGAGAGATAAGTACATCTGTTACATATGAGATCAAGTGCATACTAATAAGGAGAAAATATCTCCTGATTGTGCACATGAGGACCGGCCACCCACAACACAAATGGGGAAGGGTGAGCATGCTAATGCTATTTGTCTTCTCAATGTGTTAGACTTAGGTCTAGGAGGCTTAGGTAGTAATCATGTTATCTAATCTATATTAGATTAACAATTAAAAACAATTGCCACTTCTAACCCATAAAAACCGGTGCACCATAACAATATGGGTGTCCATTTTATCTTTTGTATTTTGTCATTTGTCACACATGTGACATATGACATGTAACATGTAATTTAGCTTATAAATGTGCATTTAACTAATTTAAATGCAATTTCATAACAAATAAATTAGACTTAATATTTTAAGTCATATTTTATAATTACATGTAAATAAAATGGGTCATCTCATATTTGATTAATATAATCTACAACAATTTGTAATTATAATCGACCAATTTTGCTTATCTCAAATGTTTCATAAACATTATGCATTCTTAATAATATAACGATTAAATTACTAAAATGAATCTTATTTAATCATATTACAATAAGATATTATTCTCACTTATATAAACTTAGTTCTATTTAAGGGATTAATTCATCTGTATCGCTATACAATTAATTAATGTACATGATTAGAGGATTGTCCTTTAGGTGTGACCTCAAGGGATCAACTGATCACAACCGTCATACGACAGTAATGTCAAACTCAATTGAGCCAATCGTTTAATTAATCATCCCTTTGTATTCTTATTATTGAGATTTAATTATATGATCGCACTATTGTT
>JAIUZE010032444.1:0-24749 GCA_022085475.1 Heliosperma pusillum | reverse complement strand
TTTGGTATTTCCTTATATGTACGTTTAATGTGATATGGCTGGGAGAACCCGAGTTACTCCCCACTGACTGTGGCGTTCATGTTTTTCATGAATGAACAGGTTGCTTGCATGGATTGACTTTTTGGATATGATATTTTGGGGTTCGGGTGTGAGCTAGCGGGCGTTGTCCCTGGAAGATTAACCTCTAGACGTTGCTTAGCTAGTTGCTAAGTCTGTTTCGAAAATACCCCATCTATTTCGAAAATACCCCATCTATTTCGAAAGTATCCCATCTATTTCGAAAATACCCCATCTATTTCGAAAATACCCCATCTATTTTGTAAGATCACTTTTACATGTTCTTTGTTAACATTTTGAGAGACTCCGTCTCTTTGTTATTTTCCCTACTTAGTTGTAATATTTTGACACTCCTCGTTTTATTTAACTTGCATGTATAAAAGTTTTTAAAAACTACCTATTTCCGCAATATAATTCACATGCTTGTTTGTTTATTATTTCCGCTTTCGCGGGGGTTGTCACATTAAATATAATTGTTTCGAATATATGATAATCCCTTCGCTTGTATCGCATGTTTTGTGACTGTTTTTTTGATATGTCCCACTTTGAGTCGGTTTTACAAATGTTACGGTTTGAGCACTAATTTTCTATGTGCTTTGTACTCTCATTCCCTTGGCTACCTCCACGTTCGTAAGGCTGGATTGTCGGAACGGGGAGTGTATCCTTACTGCTTGATTGCATGTGTTTGTGGGCATATGACGACGTTGTTGGGAGGCGAACGCTTTGCGTTGATCGACCCGGCCGTCAAATGTTGTATACTTGCGAGGTGGTGTCCATGTAGCGTACCGCTTGTTATGAGGCTTGTGCTCTTTTCCGCCTCTTTCGTGAAGGTTGACCGAATTTGGGGTACTCGGCGTCTATGATTGACTGAGTCTTGGATGCGAAATGTTATCGCATGTCGAATCGGAAAATGTGATTCCGGGAGTCTGGCCAGATTTAGACTAGGACCGTATTATTATCGTCGTTCTATCAGGAGGAAATTAGTCTACATATACGAAATGAATTGAATCGTGTATGCGTTCAGGGCAATGATTTATCCCGTGGATGCCTTTTAATCATACTTGCATGTACACGGTGCTAGTGCGTGTCATTTACCGTGAGAGATGTCGTCAACGTATTGTACGTTTGAATGGATGATTATGTGATTGATTATTTGTGATCATTGGATGACTTGGCATGGTTTGTTTGTCGAGTCTCAATCTTATCAAACTTATGCCGCTAACGGTGAGATGCAAGCCCTAGTGAGTGTATGGTTGCCTAAGAGTGTCTTCCCCGAGTCTATTTCTAATCTGATGCGTACAGTTCATATGTCGAGTTCTATCTTATCAAGTGTATGCCACTAACGGTGAGATGCAAACCCTAGTGAGTGTATAGTTGCCTAAGAGTGTCTTCCCTGAGTCTATCTATAGCATGATGGTTACGGATTTGTACTTCATGTACCGATATCTTATATATTGAATTGCCTATTTATCCTTCTCATATTTCACATGTATATCTATATATGCATGCTTCTACTATTGTATTTCCGTTTATGTACGTTTAATGTGATATGGCTGGGAGAACCCGGAGTTACTCCCCACTGATTGTGGCGTTCATGTTTTTCATGGATGAACAGGTTGCTTGCTTGGATGCTTCTTTTTGCTTGTCGTTATTTGGGTTCGGGGCTTGTGTGAGCTAGGGGCGTTGGCCTGGATGGAAATCACCTCTAGACGTTGTTTAGCGAGTTTGCTAATAACTTTGATATTGGAAAAAAATGTTTGAGAGACTTCGTTTTTGTAGTACTATTCTATTTAGTGGGTAATTATTTGACATTCCTCGTAGTTTATCTTTGCATGTAAAAAGTTTTAAAAACACCGTATTTTCCGCTATATAAATCACATGCTTGTTATGTTTTATTTCCGCATTCGCAAGGGTTGTCACAGTTGGTATCAGAGCTTTATCGCTGCCGACGCACACACGTGAACCCTAAACTTAACTACTTGACCTTGAAATAATAAATGAGAGATGGGTAGAGACACTACTACAAATACAGGCAATAACAACGCCCCATCAACAACGCATACTCATGAAAATAAAGAAAAACCGTTGTGGAATGGATAATTATTTTTCCGCGGAATTTTATTAAACCTAATAACAACGGTGTTAGTTTTTCGAACGTTGTTATTAGTTTTAACAACGGCGTGAACTAAAATAACCGTTGTAAATAAATTTACTAATAACAACAGTTTATTCTATATCCGTTGTTAGCGCGAAATAATGAAAATTAATAACAACGGGTATGAAAAACCCGTTGTTATAATGTGTTATTAATTTGGCGCATTATTTGGCTTAAATTAATAACAACGGATATGATTTTGTTGGACGTTGTTGTTAGTTGTAACAACGGATTTAACTTTGTTAACCGTTGTAAATAGGTAACCTAATAACAACGGTGAATATGAATATTAACCGTTGTCAATACTTTTAATAAAGATGAAAAAAACACAGAACACTAATAATACTGTACTGCAACACAAAAACACAAACACAAAGCGATTATACTGCATCACAAAACCACAAACACTAATAATTTTTCTTATTAATCAGGTATTCTAATAATTTATTGATTTCCTGATCGTCTCTTTGTCATCATCTCCGTCTGCTATTTCTTATTAATCAGGTATTCTAATAATTTTTCTTTATTGATTTCCTGAATTTCGTTTATTTGTGAATTAGTTGCCTTATACATTGCATTTTCTGAATTAGTTTTAATTAGTTGGATTTTCTGAATTACTTGGCTTACTATATATACTACGAATGTAGATAAATGACTCGAACTTGGATGAATGTTGCGAATATGAGTGACCCAAACTATAAGGATGGTTTAGCTGAATTTTATGAAGTCGTTGCGAACAATTTGAATGGTTCTTCTAGTATTCCATGCCCTTGTGAAAGATGTGGTAATATTAGGTATATGGCTATTCCGGACGTTAAAATTCACCTAGAAAAGTATAGTTTTAGTCGATCCTATACCCGTTGGATTTTTCATGGGGAATCATTAGAGGAAGATAATAATTTTGAAGAAGATGATCTTGAGGTATACGAAAGGATAACTGATGATCCCGAGTTTGCCGAGTATGTTGAGTTGGAAGCAGACGAGTTGAATGTTGGGTCTACAGATAATGAAGAAAAAGATGATGAATCAAATGCTTTTGAAGATGAAAACATTAATTTGGATGACCTTGACAACATGTATAAGAAGTTGTGTGAGTCTGAAGCGCCTCTATACCCTGGTTGTAAGTACACAAAGATGTCGGCTGTGGTGAAGTTGTATAATATCAAGGGGGCAAATGGGGTTAGTGACACGTGTTTCACTAGTTTATTAGCCTTGATAAACGACATGCTTCCAGATGGTAATGTTCTTCCCGTTAAGACATATGAGGCTAAAAAACTAATTAGAGGGGTGGGTATGAAATATGAGAAAATACATGCATGTCCAAATGATTGCGTTTTGTATCGAAAATTATATCAAAACTTAACCAATTGTCCGGTTTGTTTTGAGTGGCGTTATAAGGATAAGGAAGGGATCCCGGCTAAGGTGTTATGGTATTTTCCAGTGATACCAAGATTCATAAGGATGTTTGCGAATAGCAATGATTCAAAAATGTTAACTTGGCATGAAACTGGAAGAATAAATGATGGGAAGCTAAGACACCCGGCAGATGGTATGCAATGGAAATCGTTCGACGCTAAGTATCCCGATTTCGGCATTGAACCTAGAAACTTACGTCTAGCGCTGTCCACTGATGGAATGAACCCACATGGAAACATGAGTACCCAACATAGTACTTGGCCAGTAGTGTTGGCAATATACAACTTACCTCCATATGTGTGCATGAAAAGAAAGTACTTGATGTTGTCGTTGTTAATTTCCGGCCCTAAACAACCTGGAAATAATATAGATGTCTATTTGGAACCTCTTTTAGATGATTTGCGAATTTTGTGGGATAGTGGGATAGAAGTATTTGATGCATATAGGAATGAAACTTTCAATTTGAGAGCGATGTTATTGTGTACAATAACCGACTATCCGGCTTATGGCGACCTTTCTGGGCATACGGTGCATGGGAAAGAGGCATGTCCATTGTGTGGGGAGGATATCGAGTCTGAATACTTGAAGTGTTCTCATAAGTATGTGTATTTGGGAAATAGGAGGGGCTTGGATCCTGACCATTGTTATCGCAAGCAGCAGAAAGCATTTAATGGACGTCAAGAACATCGTCAACCTCCTAGAATTTTGAGTGGGCATGAAGTTTATCAGAAAGTAAAGCATATAGAGATAAAATATGGGAAGAAGAACGGCTCTAAATTGTCTACTCGTGGGTATAAGAAAAGATCCATATTTTTTGATAAACTTCCATATTGGCCTGACCTGGAGGTCAGGCATTGCCTCGATTTCATGCACATTGAGAAAAATGTCTGTGATAATATTATCAATACCCTCCTGAATGTTCCCGGTAAAACAAAGGATAACGCCGCAGCTAGGGAAGATATGCAAATGATGGGTATTAGGCTAGAGTTGGCACCACAGAAGAGAGGTAATGGTACATTTTTACCGCCAGCAGCTTATACCCTTTCACGGAATGAGAAAAAAGAGTTTTGTGCATGCTTGAATGGAATTAAAGTGCCACATGGTTATTCGTCCAACATCAAAAGCCTTGTGTCGATGCAAGATCTAAAACTCACCGGGTTAAAGTCACATGATTGCCACACTTTGATGCAACAATTACTATCCGTGGCTATTCGCTCCATTTTACCTGAAAAGGTACGATATGCTATTACCAGATTCTGTCTCTTCTTCCAGTCCATATGCGATAAAGTCATCGATCCCGATGATGCGGATTCATTGCAGGACCTCGTTGTCACCTCTCTTTGTCATTTTGAAATGTATTTTCCACCCTCTTTCTTCACTATCATGATTCACCTGACCACTCACTTGGTTAGGGAGATTTTGTACCTTGGGCCCGTGTACTTGAGATACCAGTATCCTTTCGAAAGATTGATGAAAGTCTACAAGGACTATACATCTAATCGGTATCGTCCAGAAGGTTGTATTGCTGAACGTGCTATATTAGACGAAGCTCTTGCATATTGTTACGCTCATCTCTCTCCTGAGGAGTTAATTGGCGTTCCAAAGAATCGTCATAGTGACTGGATGACCGGAAAAGGTATTAGGGGCCGGGTTGAAAAAATTGTGTCACGTGACATGTTACATTTAGCACATACGTATGTGCTAAACAACGAAGATGAGGTGCAACCTTATATTGAACAACACAAAGATGAGCTCAAATACGATCACCCAAACAAGAGCGAGATGTGGATTGCAAACGAGCATAAGAAGACATTTGGAGAGTGGTTTAGGAATGTTGTCTTGGAGTATAAGAATTTGTATGGTGATGACATCTCTCCTAGGTTACTACGTATTGGGTTAGGTCCAAATGCCAGGGCCACTTTTTTCAGCGGTTTTGCTATTAATGGTTATACTTTTTACACCCGCGAGCAAGATGAGTTGAGCACAATGCAAAATAGTGGTGTGAGTTCTGAATTTGAGGCAATGCACTTTGCTACTTCAAAAGATAAAAACCCTATTTGGGGAAAATGCCTTTATTATGGTGTTATTCAAGAAATATTGGTATTAGATTACATTGATTTCACAATACCTCTGTTTCGATGTAACTGGGTTGATAACAACAACAATTGTGTTCGAAAGGATAAAATGGGATTTACGTTGGTCAATTTGGATAAGGTTGGCAATAATAAGGATGATCCTTTCATAATGGCATCCCAAGCTAAACAAGTGTTCTATATCACCGATCCTATGGATAAGAAGTGGTCTGTTGTACTATCTATAAGGAGTAGACGGGGTGCACCCGATAATGGTGGGGATAATGATCAGGATGTCGTGTTTGAGGGAATGGATCACTCTTCCACTGTATCTTATTTCGACAATGTTGACACTGATCATGATAACATTGAAAGCATCTATATGCGTGATGATCATGGTGAAGGTATTTGGGTTAACGAAGAAACTATGTCGGGCAAGAAACGTCCCCGATCCTGAGGTGGTATTGTCTTTAGTTTTTGTTAGCTTTGGTCATTGTTGAAGATTCCCAAATTATTTAGCTTTTGGTCATTCATTATACAGTCTCCATGTTTTGGTTTCTGCTGATATTGCAGTGTATAGTGCTTATGATATTGCTGTCTTTGTTGGTTTCTGCTGATTATTATTGCAGTGTATAGTACTTATGATATTGCTGTCTCTTATAATTATAATTAAAAAAAAAATAAAGGTAAGCAACAACAACGGTTGTTGTAAATATACCCGTTGTGGTTAGTAATAACAACGGTTATTAATCACAAACCGTTGTCATAGTGTTTACTAATTACAACGGGTATGATACTATAACCGTAGTCATTACTCTATCACAACGGTTTGTTTATGATAACCGTTGTCAATATTTGTAGATAGGAAACACACACTAATAATACGACTGTACTGCAACACAAAAACTCTATCACAAAGATCTATTAAAGGAAATGATCATTTTTCTGTCATCATCTCCCTTATTATTTTTTAATTTGTGAATTTGTGAACTATTTCTTGAATTTGTGAATGTCATTTCCTGAATGTCGTTTATGTTTTTCACCAATTCAATGTCGTTTATTCTTAGCAAATTTGTTAATGTCATTTCCTGAATGTCATTCAATTCTAATTTTGCTTTATCGATTGAATAGCTTTGAATTGAATTAGTTTAATTACTTCTAAACTTAAGTCAAAAAACAAATTAACGTATCAACATTAATATTATTAAATAATAAGTTCAAACGGCGCCACACACAAATGGCGCCAAAACAACAACAACCAAACAACCAAACAACTACAACCAAACAACAACAACAAATTAAATTGAGTCCGGGTAAATCTCCCGGATAGCTGCCACCACTAGAGCATATGCATCAATCGGGTCAGCCTCGGCCAGAGCCAACCCTTCCCACTGCTCTACCTGGGTCACTTCAACGAGGTCGACCCCATTTGGCCAACAGTAACGGTCATGTTCGGAAGCCACCCATA
The DNA here is from genome assembly GCA_022085475.1 of Heliosperma pusillum. NCBI lineage: Eukaryota > Viridiplantae > Streptophyta > Magnoliopsida > Caryophyllales > Caryophyllaceae > Heliosperma > Heliosperma pusillum. The sequence goes on along the minus strand of JAIUZE010032444.1, from coordinate 17,581 downwards.
GATATGGCCCAGGCTGGTGGTCCGTGCTCTCAATAAAATCTTTTCGCCCATGCCCGGCCTTGTCAAACATTCTTGCCAGTTTGAATGCGGACGCACGATGAGCATCCGACATCCCAAACTCGAAAACGAGTTCCCCTGTAAAGTGCCTGCGATGATAATTTGGCCACATCTTCCTGATTAAATAGCCATTTCGAATAAGCGTATCACGGAGTTTTTTGTAACTTTTACACACAACGTAGCCACCCTCAATATGACAAGGCATTTCTTTCATGATGCAAGCATATGGTTTAGTAAAAGTTCCAGACATTTTGTATGGTTGATGTTAGTATTGAGGCTGGGAAATTTTGTATGGTTTAGCAAATATGATATTGATTAGAGTTGGGAATTTTGTATGTGGTTGATAACCTGCTTGTATTGAGGCTGTATTTATAGAGAGTTATTTATTGGAGTTATTTATTCACATGCATGCATTGGTTCACATGAAGGCATTGATTCACATGCATGCATTGGTTCCCAAAACGACTATACATTCACATGCATGCAGTACGTTATTGATTGAGTAAATGTGTGAATATGCAGTCAATGCATTTACTGCAATGTGCAGTCAATGCATTTACTGCAATGTGCAGTAACCCTATCACAACGGTTGTGGTAACGAAAACCGTTGTGGTTAGTAATAACAACGGGTTTTTGTACCAATAACCGTTGTTATTGCGTAATAACAACGGGTTTTTGTACCAATAACCGTTGTTATTGCTCAATATTATTATTTTTAATTAAAAGATATTGCAGTCCAAACCCGTGAATAAACAACAGCAGAACCAGCATTGATTAAAGCATCCATTGAACATCATCAATGGCAGCATAACCCCTCTATAAATACAGCCTCAAAACCCCTCCTTTAAATATTCCATAACTACCCTAAAATTAATATCATCAATGGCAGCAGTTAACCTTCCCAACGATGAAACGACCCTTACAAAATTGATTGCAGATGAGGAGGAGGCTCTTGCCGTAGTTCCCGCTGATCATCACCCATTGATTAAAGGATCCATTGAACATCGAAGGGATTATTGGATTAAGAGGCGTGAAGCAGTCCGACTTGTCAACCAAGCGTCGTCATCATCATCGTCCTCTGTCTACCCACGTCGGCCTTATACTCGGAGGTTGGATGCCGCAAGAGATATGTTGAGCTGTACCCGTCCTACCTTATCTCCACATGCAAGACGTGTACTTGCAGGCATTGAATCTGTTATTGCAAAATACGAGGTTAATGATCCGGAAGTCATCAGTATCATCAATATTGTTCCGGATTGTTGGTGGCAGTGTGAGAAAAGCTTTTTACACTTAACCGGAATTGTTCCGGATTATTTAACATCTTTATTTATTTGATGTCGGATGAATGTAATGTACTTTATTATAAAATCTAGGTTATTCCTAATGAAATCAATGAGAAAGAATGTTGTTTAAAGTGTTTGAATTGATGTTCAATATTTTGATGTATTATTAGAAGTATATAAAAAGGGTTTAGGGTTTAGGGTTTAGGGTTTAGGGTTTAGGGTTATTTTGAAGTAACACACGTATACTAATAATGATACTTAATAATTAAAAGTGATCCGACCCGAAAATGATACTTAATAATCATCACGCGGATAATAAATAATGATTTCTATCGAATTAAATAAAATAACCTGATACTAGCGAGCTAATTAATTTTGGGTCGGACAGTTTCAGGTTTGTGATGCAAAAACGGCCCGTTTATTAGCGTACTTGAATTGGATGAACGAAGTCGATCGACCCCAGGCCATATATATATATATATATATCTATATATATATATCATTATTATTTAATTTGGGAAACATTGACGTACGTGTATATATAATACTTAGCTTGCTTACTTGAATTGCATGTATGTGCATTGATGAATCTGTTATTATTGCAAATTGTAGTACGAGCGTCGTTAATTAGAGATCCGGAAGTCATCATCATTATATATATATATATATATATATATATATATCATCATCAATAAGTAGTACATATATATATACGAGGTAATTAATAATGACACGTGCCCCCGACCCTGCCCAAAAGCGATCGACCCGAATTGAAGTACGTAGCTACGCTTGCTCTGATCTAGAAAGTGGATTGCCCGATCCGTAACTGCTGGCCTGGCCACCCGATCGATTAGTTTCAGGTTAACTAGTGATGCATGATAATTATAATAACCAGTTCCTTAATTAAAAAGAAAATGACCCGATTCGAGGTAATTGAACCAAAAACTAAAAATAATTAATAACTAACCCGATCGATAAAGTTATTAATTACAAACCCGCCGAATCTAACCCGATTGGAATTGATTCCCAGGCCAAACCCGATCCGAGCTAATAATTAAACGTAACTTACGCCTATAATATAAAATTTAGAGCAAAGTAAAATAAATTAAATTAAATTTAGAGCAAAGTTAAATAAATTAATTTAGAGCAAAGTTAATGAGTTTATTTCGTGCCTCAAATTTTAATACCGCGCGCGCGTATCTGAAAAATTAAAAAAAATATACATAATCTATAAAAACGGTGTTTTAGAAATTCACCGTTGTTATTACTTTCAACAACGGTTTATAATAAATAAACCGTTGTCTTAGTGTTATTACTTTCTACAACGGGTGTTATTTAACCGTTGTTATTACTCTATAACAACGGTGGTTTGTAGGATAACCGTTGTCAATAGTTTCTCTTAATAAACCCTTTAGTTTCTCTTAATAAAAAATAATTTACAATCCTATAGAGTAAATTTTACACACGTACATTATCATCATCATCCTCCTCGTTTACAATCATCCTCGTTTACAACACAAATCTTTTTGTTTAGTATCATCATCATCCTCCTCGTACTCGTGATCATCATCCTGTTCTCTTTATCATCACCCTGTTCTCATTTTCTTTATCAGGTAATTTTTGTGTTTCGTCTTTAGGGTTTTAAGATTGAAGTTCATCTTTTTGTTTTCATTTTCTATTTATCGTTCTCTTTATCATCTAGTTTCATTCCTTTCTAAGTTTTTAGAGTTTTAGAATCTCTGCATGACTCTTTATTTGTTCAGTTACTATTTCATTCATTTCAAGGTCTTAGGGTTTTAGAATCGCTGTATGCATGACTCTGTTCCGTTACTATTTCATTTATTTTGAAGGTCTTAGTGTCTTAGGATTATCATGGGTGAAAAACGGAAAAGAGTAGACAACAATGATAAGGGGGATAAGCCTGGTGAGAGGGGTGCTTCGAAGTGCTCTGCAGCCCTTGCAGCTATAGCGGCAAAAACGCCGATGGAAATAAAATGGAGTGTGAAAGGTGTTCCTACTGGTCCAAATGCTAGCCATTTAGCCACTTGGATTGGAGTTACAACCAAACAGTTTGTGCCTATAGATTTAGATGATTTCAGGAATATAAATCCTTCATTGCAGAACTTACTCTTGAAACGTATAAAGGTATGATAATATCTTTAGCTAAACACCATTTTATTTTGCATAAGTTACTATTACATAAGGCAGGAAGCCGTATAAAGGTTCGTGTAAAGGTATGATATTAGACAGCCGCTTATTAGTATATATGATGATGATGCAGGAAGCTTTCGATATTCCAGACTGCCATGATAAGTATCTATTACGTAAGGCAGCGGCAGTCTTAAGGCAGTGGAGGTGTGACCTTGCCAAATTACACTTGTATGTGGACAAGGAGACGGGGCAGATGCATAAGAGCCCACCGACAAAGTACCCCCACATCACTCAGCAACAATGGGATAATTATAAGGCGAAACGAGCTACTGAAAAGTTTCAGGTTAAGTATCCATGTCATATGTTTACATTTTTGTAAAACTCTACTTAAGGTTACATTTTTCTAAAAGTTTCAGGTTACATTTTTCTAAAACTCTACTTGTATCTATAATTTTCTAATTGTCTCATCTACTTGCGATTTTATATGATTTGAAGAGCGTTAGCGCCAGAAATCGTGCTAACATCTCACAGAAGCGGGGGGTATATTATGGTTCTCGAGGCGGTTACAGATTGATAGAAGAAAATCTCGTAAGTAGCATCTATATATTAGATTTTTTTAATCATACTTGGACTTGATATACATGTATACATATATTATTTTTGAGTTAACGTGTAGGTGTCAAAAGGTGTGACCGACTTGAATCGGCACGTAACTTATAAAGAAGGGCACACGCCTAAAGGATCCCGAACATGTAACGAATATGATCAGGAAGTCTTGGCCAACATAGTAAGTATTATTTTTATTAAGACGGGTTTTTAATAACTTTATTGTTCAATTCTTGTATGTCTAACTATCTATTTATTTTAGTAACAAAAATTAAATTAAGTTTATTTAATATATTATAGGAGAATGTTCTGAAGGAGGTTGCGGAAGGGAAATTCACTCCGAGTGGTCGTGACGACGTTCTTGCTAGAGCGATCGGCCGTCCCGAGCATCCAGGTCGATTGAGGGGCGTCCCATTACATGTCGGAGTCACGAAATATTATGGGACAACTAGCTCGAACAAGAAGAAGAAAAATAAGGGGAAGGCTGACATGGTACGTATACCATTTGTTATTGTCATTTAAAATTCACATGTTATTGTTTTAACAAATTGCTGATTCTACATTTTGGGCGTGCAGGTTCAGTTATTGGCCTCCGTGATACTGAAGATGAATTCTGGAGGCAAGCCTTCCGAAGAAGAATTGAAGATGATGGAGGATGTCATTAAAAAGGGTGAGGTAGTGCAACAGATTTGCCAAGAGGCAGACACTACTACCTTGCCAATACATGAGGAGACGGCTGAGAAGATGGGTGAGGTACCTACTGCTGTCGAGGTTTTAATACCTCAAGCCGATAAGGTAAATATGATTTTTTTTTTCTGCATTTGTTCTTTCTAGCAGCCATGCCTTTGATTGGTTTATTTTATTAGGTAAATGAGTCGGAAAAGGGGACGCAACTTGAGGAGACGGGTGAGGTACCTAATGCTGCTGAGGTTTTGATACCTCAAGCCGATAAGGTAAATACGACTTAACCATTTTGAACCTCTGCATTTGTTCTTTCCAGCAGCCATTGCATGCCTTTGATTGGTTAATTAATTTTATAAGGTAAATAACTCTGAAAAGGGGACGCAACTTGAGGAGCCGGCTGAGAAGACGGGTGACAATAAGGAGGTATGTAGAATATAAGAAGTTAGTATATGCTGTCAGTGCTAAATCTGGTCTGGACATGTTCAAGTATAATAGCCTACCCACCAACAATAAATACTTGTAACTAACTTTACATTATATACTCAATATAGATCATTTATGATATCTATTATATTTTGGTATTTAGTAAATAATGTGTATTCTTCAGGCCACAAAAAGGCGGGTAGTTGTTCGTCTCGCCGACCCTTCATTCAAAGAGAATGTGATTGTTGCTCGGGGTTTCGTATACCCAAAGCCCAAGGACTCAGCGGAAACCATCTTGGTTCATGGCGTACGACTCTTGCCGAAGCATGCAAAAGTGGGGATAGTGGGAGTCGTGAAGGGCTATGGAACCCGTAAACTGCCCGTCCCAGTCCGCGACGACATAGTAATACTGGCAGATGCGGTTAAATGTTTTGTCCAATGGCCTCAAAGCCACATTTTCTTGGCTCGTGATTGTAAAATTCAACAGAATGTAGACGGGGTTAGAAAAATACATCTAATTTAACCCGCCTTTTGTCTTTGTTCATCACCTTCATAAATAGTGAAATTTATACTATGTTTTATTTTTGTTTTGTAGGTAACAAAAAACATGGATAAGTCTAACTCGATAGACAATAATCTTTCTACTACCTCGTCAAAACAACAACTTGATGAGGTATTTAATCAACTCTCTTTATATTTTAAGTTCTACTATCGCCTCATCATTGAAAGAGCAACTTAATTTAGTTAGCCACATGTAGGTTGTGAAAGGTAGCACACCGCATCATTTCCCCAAGCTGAAAGAGGTCAGGAGTCTATCCGGTACTAAATATCATGGGAACGTTTACATGGAAAAAGTACGAACGGTGGCGATGCTGGAGCTTTATAAGGAGGCTGAGAGACGCATAGCAAGCGAGCAATTAATAGTTATTCCGCTCGAGAATGATATTGTAGGGGTAGAACGCCAAGCAATGCTGGATTGGGAAACGCTAGCCGTTTGGGCTGGCCTTGACGAGATTGATGTCCAACACCTATATGTTTGGATGAAGTAAGTTTCTTAATAAATTAAATCATGCAGTATTCTAATATTCTGACTAAGTAAGATATAGTGTTTATAATATCGGAATTAAAACCGGCATGTAGGTACTTGAACTCGGTTGTGATCCCCGCCGAGACCAATATTAATCCACTTCCTCAATACGGATTCATGTGCCCAAATGTTTTATCTATGCATATCGAGATGTTTTCGTATGAAGAACGTGTAAATTATATTGCTGGGGAGTTGGCGAAAAACAATAAGCTCATTTTTGCCCCTTATAATGAAGCCGGGTAATATATAATTAATATTACGATTCCAAATACAATTGCAGTTTTATATGTTTGGTTATGATGCATGTTGTGCTTGTTAATAATGATGTGTCTCTCGATCTCTAGGAGACATTGGGTGCTAGCAGCGATCAATCCGACCACGAAGAAAGTATTTTGGTTGGACTCTTTGCATGGACAACCATCCGAGACCTTTAAGAAGTTGATTATTAAGTAAGTTTATAATACTGATGATGATTTGGCACATAATATTAAGTTTCATTTATTATTATTAAGTAAGTTTATGTGACTTTCGGCCTCTTTCCTTTTTTAAAGGGCCTTTGAGAAGAAAAGAGCAACAACCGGCGATCAACCGACAGAATATTCTGATGATGGCCCTACTTTTATTACGATAACAGGGGTACGTACGCGCAAATACAATATATACCTTAATAATTAAGTGCATTAAACTAATTACGCATATACATCTGTCTTTTTTAATTACGCATTAAACTAATTGGTAATTGCCTTCTCGTCTCTTCGTTTATTATGTAATAATAGGTCCCTAAACAGCCGGATAGCATCCAATGTGGATACTACGTTTGTCGTTTCATGTTGGAGATTATTAGGCGAAGATATATCAGCATTCCAGAAAGAGTTAGTAGTTTAATGTAGCTATTATTTACTTTTTTTCATTAGAGCTGATATCTTTTCTGCTATATATATATGATCGATGTTGCTAATTATGTATGATATGCCTATACTGTTGTTACCCTACTGATCGATGTCTTTTATTTGTTTTATCCGCAGTATTCAATCAACACGCCACATGTCCCTGAGTACACTAAGCACAATATAGACGAGGTAAGGGACTTGTTGGGCAAATACGTCCTTGATGAACAAACAAAGAATAAATGAAACTTAGATTATTTTGGAAGCAGATAGGGAACTTTAATTTGTATGTAGAAGTCATTAATTAGAGCGAGTTGTAAGTATGAATTGCTCTGAAAGAGATCATTTTGGTTGTATATATCATGCTGCTGCTGTACATGAATTGCCATGTACATGAATTGCCCTGTACATGAATTGCTCTGATTTATATATAGATATATCATTTTGCTGCTTCTGAAATTGGTTTATGATGCGTACTGCTGCTACTGCTGCTGATTTATGCAGGATTTTAACTGGTGGCATGGGAACAAATTTCAATTTTTTCAAAAACAATAATAAAAATAATAACAACGGTTTTTCAAAATTCATTAAAAGCGTTGTAACATATTTCCCACCAAAACTTATCATACCTTTAACAACGGTGTATTATAGAATACCTGTTGTTATTAAAACTTTCCACAACGGCTTCTTTATTATACTCCGTTGTAATTAACAATATTCACAACGGGTTTGAAAAATTAAAGCGTTGTTATAATCCTTCCCACCAAAATTAATCATACCTTTAACAACGGTTTAATTTCATAGAACCGTTCTCGTATCTTTCCCACCATAATTATTCACACGTTTTAACAACAGTTATCTAGTAATAACAACGACTTATTACCGTTGTTAAAACTATTCACAACGGTATTTTCATTAAATCGGCACCGTTGTTAAAACCTTTAACAACGGAGGCTTTAACAACGTCCGCTTTTTAATATTACAACGGTTTTTAACCGTTGTCATAGCCTGTTTTTGTAGTAGTGAGATTAAGGACTTTACTTGGTAGTCTCTTTGTTTATGCTAAGTGTTAGGATTAATTTGTTATATTTTTGTTTCTTATGAAGATGGTTAGACCTCGAGTAGAAGAGAACGTCATTCTTGAGGCTCTTACTCAATTTCTGAGAAACCAACAATTTGCGGCTAATGCTCATGCCGACCAAGTCCCTCCTTATAGAGAAGACAATAGCCAAGGAGGCTAGGCTTGGGTGGCTAGCCAAATTGCTAGGACCAATATTACGCCTTATGGTGGAGAGTCGGACCCTACCGAGCTCTCGGAATGGTTTCGAGAGATGGAGAAGCAATTTGACTTATACCAAGTCCGTGAAGAGGACACGGTCTATTGCTAAGTACTTTCTGGTAAGGGAAGCAGACTATTGGTGGTCGATTGCTAATCCCACCGCTATTCTTGAAATCAATTTCGATTGGGAATATTTCAAGTCTCTCGTTGAGGACCAATTTTACCCCATGGAGCTCAAGCAGCAAAGTCTCAGAGAATTCATCGATTTCAAGCAAGGTGATTTGATGACCCAAGACTTCACCACTCAATTCAACAAGCTTGCTCACTTTACGCCAGGACTCATCAAGGATGATGAAGATCGAGCTTTTTACTATCGTAATAAGCTTAGTGCTTTGCTCCAAAGCAAAGTAAGGAGGAGCTCTATATCTTTCGGAGAATTGTATGATGATGCCCTTCGGGCCGAGGACTCCATGAAGGCCTTTAGAGATGGAGTGAGGATGAAGAATCCATCTCCTTTTCCCTCTTTCTATTCAAGGTCAAACTTCCATGACAAAAGACCTTTCACTCCTTCTTCTTCTAATGCCTATGCTAACCAGAGACGTTTCAATGCTCCCCCTCAAGCTCAAGCTCAAAGTCGATTTTGTCACGGTTGTAGGAAACCCTTTCACCCTGGAGTAGGATGCTATGATAGGCCCCTCTACTGCTTTTTCTGCAAGAAGCTTGGACACCGCGTTCGTGAGTGCCCTGATTGTCAGACTCCCGCACCCGGTGCCAAAACTAAAGGATCCAGCTATGTACTCAGCCGAGCCGAAGCCGATGCCTCCCGGAGATCGTGACTGGTAGGTTCACTTCCTTAGATCAGCCTTGTCTTCCTTTTCCGCCTTCGTCTTTTAATTCCATCTTATCGTAGTCTTTTGATGATGCCTTCTAGCGTTCCTTGTATCATGTCCGTATTCCCTACTCTCTTGTGAGGAGTTAATAGGTGTGTTTTGAAGAAGTTTCAAATATGGTACCTACCCACCCTATTGAACTAGTTTCATATTTAGATGATTATAAGGGATTGAAGATAAACTTAGGATGAACCCCTCCTAGTGGTTTTAGACTATGAAACTTGTTGTTGCAATATCATTTTGAAGATCGAAATAAACGTAATGATAGTTGGTTGTTGTGGTTAAGAATTTTAGTTATCTCTTTAAATGTTAATTGGGAATTTGTTGTTTTTAAATGTTGGACCCTAACAAGGATAATTACTGATAAGTGATATTTTGTATTGATTTATCCCCCGTTTTAGCTCGATTTCTATACGATTTATGCACTTTGTTAGGTGATTAACGAGCTAATATTGTTATTCTAGTTGTTTTGCGTGTTTTGACTCATTTTATAGGAAATGAAGCGGTTTTGCTATATTTTCCTACTTTATGGAGCAAAGACACTAGGATACGAGTTTCCAAGGAATTGATGATAGCCATTTTACGATTTGATTACGATTCCGCTACATCTTTCCTCGAATGGACTCAATTTGGATTTTGGCTTTGAACTTTAAGAGGAAACCTCAACCCAAGTCAAGAGAAGATCAGCCCAAGCCCAATTCCGTAGTTCATTGACCAAAGACTAAGGCATAGGATTCCATGCCTAATATGAAAAGACGGAAAACTCCAATTACACAAAAACCCGATCGGATTGCTTAATACCCGATCGGGTATTTCTGCAAGAAGACGTTACTTGGCTCTTCTTCAATCCGAGCTTAAATGGGTGGTTTAATGCTTTGACTAGGGTACGAATTTGTACGAAGGATCAGCAGCCATGCAGCCTTATAAAAGCCAATGATCATCCAAGCATCCAATTATCTTTTATCCAACAATAATCCAATTATCTATTATCATCTTACATATCTTTTAGCACACTTTCTTACAAGTTTTTATAGTTTTGTTAGTATTTCTCTAGTATTTAATTAGCTTTTGTTATTGGATATTTGTTCTTACTTTCATTCTTATATACTCATATTCCATATCGGTAATTCTCTAATCTTGATTTACTTATGCAATTTTAATCACCATGAATTATAATCTCACTAGTATCATTTTCATAATGTTGTTATTAGGAAATCAATCTAAAATTAATCTAGTAAAAACCAAAATATTATTTAGCATGTCACATTTTAATTTACCTAATCATATAATCCTAAAAATTGCTATTAGAATCATTGTTAACATAATCACCATAATCACTTTGGTATTTATATTTCATAGTTTAATTTGGTACATCTTTTTCTTGCTAATTTACTTAATCACATAATCATATAAATTAGATTAATTCTAATATTGTAAAATTATCATTGTGTAAATAAAATAAATAGAGTTGTAATATTTGAAATGATTTACGAGTTGAATGAATTAAAAGAAGAGTAGTTACCAATTGAACCATCTAAATTGTTTCTTCCTTTGGTCGTGTCAAATTCTATAACTTTGTTTAGTGGCCATAAGCAATTGTTTGTATTAGTCATTTCTATCTTTATAACGAGAGTTGAGATAGGAATTAGGACTATCAATAGGGTTTAGTGACTTAACCATGCTGAAAGGACGTTAGGACCCACTAAAAGGTCGGTACGAATCCGGAAGGAATATACCGCTACAAGGCCTAGACAATCATAGTAATTCTAATATTGGTATCTATGAGACTTTTAAATAGTTTTACATGTATTTCTCTTTCGCTATTTCAATTTGATTAAATAGTTTACTTTACCGTTTTAGATAGTTTATTTTATTGTTGTTTAGTTAGTTTACTTTATCTTCATTTTATTTTATTCTTAGATAGTTTATTACATTGTCATCTAGATAGTTTATTTTATCATCTTTTTATTTCCGTTCCTAGATAGTTTATATTATTGTTATTCTCTAGTTTATTAGTTTAGTTAGATAGACTTTCATTATTGTTATTTAAATATCGTCTTTAGATAGAATTTAGTTGTTGATATTCAGATCAGAGGGTTTCCCCGATCGGGTACGTGACAACCCGATCAGGTAAGTCCTCTGTTCTGGGTTTTTTGTTTTGCAATTTTCATATTTGTCCTTTACATATCGTCATTTATATACTTGTCATTTTATTTTATGTTAATAGTTTAGACAACCAACTCAAGTGACTCGATTCTAAATGAAAACCAATCCATAGCAATTCATAAGTAACACGTACTCCCTGAGGATCGACACCCTACTTCCCTAATTACATTCCTTATGTTGTTAGCTTAGTCTGGGTAAATTATTTTTGTTTCGGGACCGCGACAGAACCGACCAAATTTTGGCGCCGTTGCCGGGGAGCACGGTTTTGTTTATTTATGAATTGTTGGTTTTTATTTAATCTACCATTTCTAGGTGCAATCGTACCTAAAATCGTTACTAACTTTCTCTTTTGTGTTTTTCTTGTAGGTTGATAAAAATGGTGCTAACAAGGGAAGATCCAAGGTACCGGGTTTTTGAGCTCGCCAGTGGGATCCTAAGGGTCCATTTGACTTTGATTGCTCTCATCGAGGGTAACCAATTTAGAGGAAAACCAAACGAAAACCCGTCACACCATCTTCAAACCTTTTGTGAGTTTTGTCAAAACATTGTGAGGGAGGGAATCACCCAAAACGAAATTAGAGAAACACTTTTTCCTTTATCACTAAAGGGAGAAGCCAAATGGTGGTTCACCCGTCGCTTAAAGGAAGCCACTAGACCTATGCAGTGGGAAGAGATTGTCATCGCTTTTCACCGTAGGTTCATAAGCAATTTGTCAAACCTATCAACCAAATCACAAAAAGAAAGAGGGGAAGGTTCACAACCCAATGGGGGAGAGCGAAAGAAGAGTCGAGTGGAAACTTCAAATGAAGTTGACACTACAATTTCCTTAGCTTGTCCTAGTCAATCCAATGAAACCACCCCAAAGTGCACTTCATATCGCCCCAAAGTTTTTCACCCATTTACCTCAATTACAACACCATGTGAACTTTGTGGTGGGATAGGGCATATACCTCAACGATGTGGGAACAAACTCACAACCTTAAACCCTTTTCACCCACGAGTTTATCAAGCCCAATCTACTCATACACCACAATACTCATCTTTTCAAAACGGTTTAGTAAATGACAAGTTGAGAGAAGTATGTCAAGCCCAAGAATCCAAGTGTTCTGCCTTAGGCTCCCTTACTTCGACCATCTTGTCTCTTCAAAAGAGAGTAGATGAGTTGACCCTATCAAGTTCTAGCCAAACCTCCAAAGAGAGTGAAGAACCATTGGTAGTCATAATCGGTGACAAACCTTTCGAAAATCCTTTTGGGAAGGGTGAGAACTCCATCAAGGATGAAGAATGAGATTGCCATGGGTGTTGGTAAAAAGGTAAACGTGGAAACTCAAGGACGAATCCAGCTACTAGGAGCTAAAATCCCTTCATAAGGCTTAAGGGGGGATAGAACAACAAAGTCTAGCATGACTCAAAAATGCGCTTGTCGGGAGGCAACCCGCCTTTTTCTTTTCTTTCTTCTTTATGCAATTTTTCTTTTATATATTAGACAATGATTTTTATTTTGGACTATTTTATTTGGACTCTATATTTTTGGATTTTATTTTGTAATAGTTAGGAACACTTTCTTCGTTTTACTTGTTATTATGCATATTTCGTCAATAGATTTTCGTACTTAGAATCGGAGGCCCTATTGAGACAAGACGAAGCTATCCTTGGCACAAGTTGTGAAGATTACTAAGGTTAGTAAATATGTTCAAGGACATAGCCAAAAGATAAGAGCAAGTGGCAAAGAAAAAAGACACAAAATCCGGATCAGCGAACTTACCCGATCGGATCCATGTCTACCCGATCGGGTAAATGGTCTGTTTCGTGTTTTACTCTATTTTCTTCTATAAAACCCATTTGCTACCCTTTTGCTTGCTACCTTATACCCGTGTTCTTCAATCTCAAAGCTAAAATTTTCTCAAAACCCTCAATTCTTGGTCTATTCTTGCAAAATTTGTTCCTATAGTTCATCAAGAGCAATTTCTAAGCATCATCAAGTAAGTTATTTCAACTATAGTTACTTCAATCTCTCTATATTTTTCAGAAATCCAACATGAACATACCCTAACTCAAATTTGGGGGTTCTTGATTTTGATTACAAAACTTGTTTAAATTGGATTTCTAATGATTCTTACATGCTATAGAGTGAATTTTAGTGATTAATTAGGATGATTACTTTGATTTGGATGCCCATTAGCTAATTAGGATACTCATCTTTGCTATATGTTAACAACTTATCCTTAAGTGGTAGTATGATGCTTGAATTCATGCTTTATACTATGCACTTATGATCTTGTCATGTTAAGTTAGCATTGGTACCCTTAGGTAATAGTCAAATTCATGATTCAAGTATATGTTGCTCACCTAATTGACATATTGCTATGCTTATAACATTCATTTGTGCTTAAAAGATAGCATGACAATGTTTTACTAAGGTCACTATACTTGAATTTGTGCTTAAAGCTTAGTATTATAACACTTATGCTATTCACTTATATTTATAAATGAGGTGTTTTTAATACTAGTTATTTATAGAAAATGGCACCTACACTAAGGAAATCAAAGAGGGCATGAACCTCCACTCAAGGAGAGAGTAGTAGAGCACAAGAGGAGGATATTGAAATGCTTGAAGCTAATGAACAACCCGAAAGTCAAGGGAATGCTATGCATGATCCTAGCTTCCCGGATGTAGAGTTTAGTTCACATGAGCAATGGCAAAAATGGTGCGTTCTTAAAAGCAAAGGTATGAGGGCTAGCAAGTTCCTCAATGTTTCTTCTTTAAGGCATATGAAACTTCTTGAGCATGTTAAAGTGTTATTTAGGGGTCTAAGTATGACTGCTAGCATGAACTTTAGCTATGAGACCTACCCCCAATTAACTCTTGAATTTTTGAGCTCATTCGAGTTGCATCGGTCTAGAAATAGAAACACTATGCCTCAAGTTCGGTTTCACTTGTTTAATAATGATTATAATATGAACTTAGAGAGCTTTGCTAGTTATTTTGGTCTCACCACTGAAAACACTGTTATCTCACCTCCGGAAGGCTTTGATGTTAGCCTGCTTTGGAGTGCTATTTCGACTTACCCCGTCTCTCGTTGGGACCATGCCCCACACCAACATATCCATCATCCCGCCATTAGAATCTGGCAAAGATTCATGGGATGGACCTTTTTGGGTCGTGTTGAACCTCATTTGGTGAGACGAGTAGAGTTAGAAATGTTAGGAGGATTTTTGAATGTGGATGGTGATGAGCCATGGTCTGTTAGTGTACCGTATCATTTTGCTGTTCAGTTGACCAAAGCTATTAATCCTAAGAACACAGCCATTGTCTATGGAGGTCTTATTACTCACCTAGCTATGAGGGTTTGTGGCTTTAACCAAGCCACCACCGACCTTCAGGCATTGACTACACCTCCCACCGAGATGGGAAATGGGTTGGATTATGCTTATTTTGTTCAGCTCAACGGGTTTCGTGCTTCTCACCCCCATATGATTTGGAGGATTGCTGGCCGTGACTCGGTCAAGTTGACCACCGAGGTAGAGCAAATTCCATTTCTTCGGCAGCGTCCTCAACTTCAAGAGGGTGAGGCTATCTTACCCCGACCTACTTACTACCTTCCTGTTGGGGATATTACTCCCATTGACCCCCTGTTCAGTTTAGATCCAGCCGCCCTGAGGTTGGATCATCCTCTCACTCGACCCATGTTGCGGGCCATGTGACCGCCATGTTTGAAGCTTTAACTCTGTCCGTTAATAGAATTCAGTCCGACCAACAGCTTGCTTTGCACCCCATATATGACCACTTTGCAAGGCAAGGTGTGATTAGACCCGAGGGCCCCCACCCGTCTTTTTCTACTTGGCCCGAAGGGAGGTATGGTGCTGCTTCCTGCTTATGGTGCAGGTGTGCCGCAAACTGGACCTGATTATTGTGGAACCGACTATGGCGTCGAGAGGTTTGGAGGGTATAGAGGTGATTTTCCTGATCACCAGGTGGAAGAATATCAGACCTTTGGAGCCAGCAACCCAACCGGGATCTTTCCTTCTCGTGGTAGTTATCATTCTGCAGATGATACCTACTATGCAGATGCTTCTGGATCTGCACCCGAGCCACCTCCTTCTGAGAGGAGAGGCCGTGGCTGGTGGCCTTTGTGATTTGATGATGAGCTCCCCTTGTTCATACTAGCTTGGGGGAGGCTAGCCATTTTGTAAGAGTTTTATTTCTTTTCTTTATTTTTCATATTTTTAGTTTTCTTTTTAAGCCCTTTTCCCATTAGAATTTCATATCGTTTCTCTGTTCCATGTGCTATTAGCCGTTTCTCGGTTTGTTTCTGTTATAATTGCATGCAGATTGAGGACAATGTGAAGTTTTAGCTTGGAGGAGGATTTGCATTTAGGAACTGCATTTAGGATTGCATTTAGATTTTTAGTTTTCGTTTTAGTTAGATTGCTTTTAATTTTCTTAGTTTCTTTTTAGTTTTTTATAAATAAAAAAAAAATCGAAAAAAATCAAAAACGCAAAAAGAAAAGATCATTTCCATCTTACATTTCTCATTTTATAGTTTTTATAAGCTGATGTTTCGTTATATTATGAGGAATTGTGCATTCATGGGGATGTCTTGTACACAGTAGGTAGAAATTGCATTTGGACTTAATTAAGCTTGATCTTGACTTTGGCAAGCTACTCATATTGTAAGGTAGAGCCTCCAGTGGTCGGTACATCTGAACCCGATCCCAGTTTAGGAGTGAGTAGTTTCTCCTTATAGTCTGTGTTACATCAAAACGCATAAGTATGGTTTTTATTCCATTTTCTATAAGTATTACTGTCATGATCTACATTTTGAAGCCATTCAATCTCTTGTTCACCTTTCGCAAAAACACCCTTCTTTCTCTAGCTACATTAAAATTTCGCCTACCCTTGTTGAGCTAGTAACCAACTATATGTGTAGGGGTGTTCTATGTTTTTGCGATGTTCTGATAATGCCACCATTTGGTGAGATCTTGTCTCGGGATTACTGATTCCCGGGTTTTGATGTGAAAGAGAAAAAGGAAAAAAAAAAGAGCTTTGAAAAATTATGAAAAATGAAAAATGAAAAAGAAAAGCTCGGGGAAAAAAAAAAGAGAAAAAATAGAAAAAAAAAAGAAAAAGAGGAAAAACACTTCCATGAAATGAAAAGAAAGAAAGAAAATTATGGGAAGTCGTAATTTGGTTTGTCATGTTTAATAAGCCAGTATGCTGCTTTTGGCTTTGACTTTTGTTGATGGGAATTGGTATGATTTGGATTGAGTATCCACTACACATTTGGTTATTACTAGCTTGACTTTAAGCTCCACATAACCAAAATCATTTGTCCACTTTCTTACCCAAATTTCCCAAGCCTCTTCTTTACTTTACTAGTGCTTCTTACATTATATTTTGATCATGATTAGTTTTACTTAATGATTTTGGATTGTCTACCATACTAGACTGCGGGCACATTATTATAAGTCGTAGATAGGTGAGTGTCACTTTAAATTTGAACCAATATTTCCTATTTTACAAAAATTTGAGTGATGAGTGTACCGTGAGAGTCCATTGTCAAAAAGATCATGCAAGAGCTGAAAAGGTCCAAAGAATATTTTCTATGCTGCGCCGTTATGTAAATCTCAACCATGATTCGCACTTTCCTTCGCCCTTGTTGCTGCGGGCTTATGATTCATCTACTTATTAAGAGCTTACTTTTTGAGATTTGTATGATAGATTGATCATTGTTAGCTACCCTTGTCCTAGTTATGATTGTTATATTTGCTTGAGGACAAGCAAGGGTTTAGCTTGGGGGAATTTGATAAGTGATATTTTGTATTGATTTATCCCCCGTTTTAGCTCGATTTCTATACGATTTATGCACTTTGTTAGGTGATTAACGAGCTAATATTGTTATTCTAGTTGTTTTGCGTGTTTTGACTCGTTTTATAGGAAATGAAGCGGTTTTGCTATATTTTCCTACTTTATGGAGCAAAGACACTAGGATACGAGTTTTCAAGGAATTGAGGATAGCCAGTTCACGATTTGATTACGATTCCGCTACATCTTTCCTCGAATGGAC
>JAIUZE010032441.1:0-13730 GCA_022085475.1 Heliosperma pusillum | reverse complement strand
ACATGCGATCACGTTTCGCATCCAAGACTCGGTCAATCATAGACGCCGAGTACCCACATTCTCGGTAGATCAATTCACGAAAGAGGCGGAAAAGAGCTCAAGCCCCATAACATGCGGTACGCTACATGCAAATAACACCACCTCGCAAGTACACAATATTTGACGGCCGAGTCGATCAACGCATAGCGTTCAACTCCCAACAACGTCGTCGTATGCCCACTAACACATGCATTTAAGCAGTAGGATACCTCCTCATTCTGACATTCCAGCCTTACGAACGTGGAGGTAGCCAAGGGAATGAGAGTACAAAGCACAAGACAAAATAGTGCTCAAACCGTATCATTTGTAAAAACCGACTCAAAGTGGAACATACCAACAACCGTCACAAAACATGTGATACAAGCGAATGAAAACTCATATATTCAAAACATTATTATTATAAGTCACTACGTAAAATTAAACGATAAACGAACGATTAGAAATATTATAAATGAAAACCGTAAACAACAATCACAAACAACATTCAGCAGGTGCCAGCCGGTCAGGCTGACCGGCTGCAGGTCTACCGGCTCAGGCCAATGCCTCATACGAAAACCAACTTCAAACATCAGTATGTCTCAGCCGGTGGTCGTACCGGCTGCCGGTCGACCGGCTGAGACCAACTTCATATTTCAAAATCACGTAAAAGTGTAACAATATACAGCCACTGCCCCAGCCGGTGGTCTGACTGGCTGCTGGTCGACCGGCTGGGGTCCATAGTACACGAAAATGCCAATTTCACCAAGGATTAACTTTTAATAATTATCTACTATCAATCTAATTCATCAATTCTTATATGAATACTCAATAAACAACAACCATCAACAATAATACAAGTCATAAGTTTACTAACCATAATCTAAATACGGTTTCTATCCTAGAAATCACATAAAACACGTAAATGATATCGAGTAACCCTTCACCGTTACCTTTATGCGTCTTCACTACTCGTCAAGCTCCTATTCAATTAGAAAATAATCTTTGTCGGGATCTTGGAGGTCACCACCTACAAATAGATCATAAAAGATGAATAAAATTCATCTTGAGAAAAACGAAAAGTTTGAAAAGCGAGAAAGACGGTAATTTTATTATCAATACGGATAGAGGAAGGTAAGAGGGGAAGAATAAGCTGAACTTACGAGAATTTCAACAAGAAACGAAGGAGATACGATGATTCAAAGATCGGAAAGATTATGGAGGCAAGGGTTTGGTTTGCTTAAGGAAGAAGTAAGGTTGATTTGTTTTGTGTTGAATGAAAAATAGGTTAAGGGAGTATGAGGGGAATATAAAGGAAAAAGTCAAAGAAAGTCAAACTCGCCTTAAGACGGGATTCTCATGGAATCTCGCGGAAATCCCAAATACAAACTCGGAAATTCTAAATTCGACTCGGAAAATAAAATTTACGGTTAAAACTATATTTCACTGAAAAGTATCCGTAAAATATTTTCACTATAAAAATAGGGTACATTTCCGGGTGTTACAATCACCCCACCTTTTAAAAAGTTTCGTCCTCGAAACTTGTGAATAGAAAACTAAAGTATCAAGGATAAGAATCGGTTTTCAAAATTAATACGAAAACTTTTATAAGGGAAAATATTTATGAAATGAGGTTCATCTCGAAAACGGTTTAAGGAAATTTTTCATAAGAGCGAAACTCTATTTACGGATCACAAGAATGCTCGTTGCCAACGAGAACTCTAATTATCCAAATCAAAGCAATGTCGAAATAGTAAAATCGAAATTCAAACAAGTGTTAGTAAGTGCAGGACTAGTCACCAGACGTCTCCAATAACAAGTCCAAACATCCAACCAAACACAAAATCCAAATATAAAAGGGAAAGAAATCTATTTTCTCCAAGAAGAGGATACAAAGTCCTTCTTTAGACTATCTTGAAAAGCTAAAATTAGAAATACGATATGGAGATTTGAAGGTTTTCTCAAAGGAAAATTAAAATAGGAAGACATTACACGAACTTAGAGCGAACTCGAACATCGACATCACAAATCGCGATGCCACGAGGTACGTCCAACAAGCAAAAAGGACCAAAAAGGGGAAGGATTGAAGAGTAGCGGATTGAGTAAGGATCAATTTGAGGGAAAAGAGAGGAATGAACCACAATACTATCTTCCATCTATGAAAATTCAAATGTCGATCGCAACTCGACATCACTAACTCCACGAGTAGACTAGTCCTCAAAAGAGTGCAATTTATCCTCAACAATTTAAACATCAGATTCCTACAAAAAAATATTTCTTAAACATGAAACTTCGAGTAACAACTCCCAATTATTCAAATTCAATTAGAATCTTCTAAGGTCCATCGGCACGGTAGACTCCACAACTAACAACTCACAAGAAAGAATCATTACGTACTCTAATCTTCTTATCTTCATCAAAACTTTTATTAGAAAACACCACAAAATATTTATATCTAGGGAAACAAGACCGCTAACAACCACAAGGTAAAAGAGACTTACCATGAAATCCTTTGATCCAATTTATTCCAAAACTCATTATCCTAAATTATTAACAATGAACCTTCTCACTTTCAAAAGTTAGATCACAAAACCTTAAGAGAGATTAGTCACAAAATCTCATTTCACTTAAATTTAACCAATCTTAGAGCAATGCGACCGTACATCAATTTATTTAGCTCTTTCAAAATCTCAATACATCGGTTTTCGCTTATGACAATATTCCTCAAATCCGGTCATCCAAATTCAAATTCCACAAGGTAATTATTCCCGTTAGGGTCCAACGTTTAAAGACAACAATTTCTTAAGTAACATTTAAAGAAATCACTAAAATTCTTAACCACAACAACCAACTACCATTATGCTTTTTTCGATCCTCAAAATGATATTGTAACTTCAAGTTTTCTTAGTCTAAAACCACTAGGAGAGTTTCATCCTAAGCTTATCCTCAATTCCTTATAATCATCTAAACATGAAACTAGCTCAATAGGACGGGTAGGTACCATATTTGAATCTTCTTCAAAACACACCTACTAATCCTTACGTTACCTAAAAAGTAAACTACCTCATAAGAGAGTAGGGATAAATGAACATGATACAAGGAACATTAGGAAGCTTCATTAAAGACTACGATAAGATGGAATTAAAAGACGAAGGCGAAAAAGGAAAACGAGGTTGATTTAAGGAAGTGAACTACCAGACACGATCCCCGGGGGGCATAGACTTTGGCTCGACGGAGTACATAGCTGGATCCTTTAGTTTTGGCACCGGTTGCGGAAGTCTGACGATCGGGACACTCACGAATGAGGTGTCCAGGCTTCTTGCAGAAAAAGCAAAAGAGGGGCCTATCATAGCATCCTACTCCCGGGTGAAAGGGTTTCCTACAACCGTCACAAAATCGACTTCGAGCTTGAGCTTGAGGGGAAGCATTGAAACGTCTCTGGTTAGCATAGGCATTAGAGGAAGAGGGAGAGAAAGGTCTTTTGTCATGGAAGTTTGACCTTGGATTGAAAGAGGAAAAAGGAGATGGATTCTTCATCTTCGCCCCATCACTAAAGGCCTTCATGGAGTCCTCGGCCTTAAGGGCATCATCATACAATTCTCCGAAAGATGTAGAGCTCCTCCTTACTTTGTTTTGAAGCAAAGCACTAAGCTTATTACGATAGTAAAAAGCTCTATCTTCATCATCCTTGATGAGTCCTGGCGCAAAGCGAGCAAGCTTGTTGAATTGAGTGGTGAAGTCTTGGGTCATCAAATCACCTTGCTTGAAATCGATGAATTCTCTGAGTCTTTGTTGCTTGAGCTTCATGGGGTAAAATCGGTCCTCAACAAGAGACTTGAAACATTCCCACTCGAAATTGATTTCAAGAATAGCGGTGGGATTGGAAATCGACCACCAGTAGTCTGCCTCCCTTACCAGGAAGAACTGAGCAATCCTTACCTTATCCTCTTCACGGACTTGGTATAAGGCAAATTGCTTCTTCATCTCTCAAAACCATTCCGAAAGCTCGGTAGGGTCCGGCTCTCCACCATAAGGCGTAATATTGCTCCTAGCAATTTGGCTAGCCACCCAAGCATAGCCTCCTTGGCAAATAACTTCTCCATGAGGAGGGACTTGGTTGGCACGAACATTCGCCGCATCTTGTTGATTTCTCAGAAATTGAGTAAGAGCCCCGAGAATAACGTTCTCTTCTACACGAGGTCCAACCATCTTCATAAGAAACAAAAACAATTTAAGTTACTCCTATCAATTAGCATAAAATAATAGACTACCAAGTAAAATCCTTAACTTCTACCCAACACTCATTTATTATTTTAAGGTCAAGTTGTTTAAGTTAGGGTTCACGTGTGTGCGTCGGGAGCGATAAAAGCTCTAATACCAACTGTGACAACCCTCGCGAATGCGTAAAAATATAAAACATACAAGCATGTGAAATAATATGCGGAAATACGGTATTTTAAAAACTTTCATACATGCAAGATAGATAATACGAGGAGTGTCAAAATATTACAAACTAAGTACGAAATACAACAGAGAGACGGGGTCTCTCAAAATGTTAGCAAAGAACAAGTGTTTAGCAAAACTAGCTAAAATCGTCTAGAGGTGAAACTTCCAGGGACAACGCCCGCTAGCTCACACCCGAACCCAAAATAGCATAAGCAAAAAGCCATCCATGCAAGCAACCTGTTCATTCATGAAAAACATGAACGCCACAATCAGTGGGGAGTAACTCCGAGTTCTCCCAGCCATATCACATTAAACATACATAGAAGGAAGTACAAAAGTAAAATCATGCATATATAGATATACATGTGAGATACGATAAGGATAGATAGGCAATTCAATATATATTGATAAGAGCATAAGAGTTACAAGTCCGAATCCATCATGTGATACAAAGACTCGGAGAAGACACTCTTAGGCAACCGAATACGCTCACTAGGGCTTGTATCTCACCGTTAGCAGTATAAGTTTGATAAGATTGAGACTCGACAAACAAACCAAGCCAAGTCATGCGATGATCACTATAAATCCATCATATTATCATCCATTCAAACATACCAATACATAGGCGGTGCCTAATCATGCAATGACCATCAATAATATCATGAAATCACGCATTCAAAGAACGACGACACAAAGACGACATCTCTCACTGTAAATGAAACGCACTAGCACCGTGTACATGGCAAGTATGATTAAAAGGCATCCACAGGAGTAAAACCTTCCCTGAACGCATACACGATTCAATCCATTTCGTATATGTATACTAATTTCCTCCTGGTAGGAACGATAAGGCTCCTAATCTAAACCTGGCCAGATTCTCGGAATCACATTTTCCGATTCGACATGAGATCACGTTTCGCATCCAAGACTCGGTCAATCATAGACGCCGAGTACCCACATTCTCGGTAGATCAATTCAAGAAAGAGGCGGAAAAGAGCTCAAGCTTCATAACATGCGGTACGCTACATGCAAATAACACCACCTCGCAAGTACACAACATTTGACGGCCGGGTCGATCAACGCATAGTGTTCAACTCCCAACAACGTCGTCGTATGCCCACTAACACATGCATTTAAGCAGTAGGATACCTCCCCGTTCCGACATTCCAGCCTTACGAACGTGGAGGTAGCCAAGGGAATGAGAGTACAAAGCACAAGACAAAATAGTGCTCAAACCGTATCATTTGTAAAAACCGACTCAAAGTGGAACATACCAAAAACCGTCACAAAACATGTGATACAAGCGAATGAAAACTCATATATTCATAACATTATTATTATAAGTCACTACGTAAAATTATACGATAAACGAACGATTAGAAATATTATAAATGAAAACCGTAAACAACAATCACAAACAACATTCAGCAGGTGCCAGCCGGTCAGGCTGACCGGCTGCCGGTCTACTGGCTCAGGCCAATGCCTCATACGAAAACCAACTTCAAACATCAGTATGTCCCAGCCGGTCAGGCTGACCGGCTGCCGGTCAACCGGCTGGGACCAAAGGGTCATTTGAAAAACAAGGAAGAAATGGGTGTCTCAGCCGGTGGTTTGACCGGCTGCCGGTCGACCGGCTGAGACCAACTTCATATTTCAAAATCACGTAAAAGTGTAACAATATACAGCCACTGCCCCAGCCGGTGGTCTGACTGGCTGCCGGTCGACCGGCTGGGGTCCATAGTACACGAAAATGCCAATTTCACCAAGGATTAACTTTTAATAATTATCGACTATCATTCTAATTCATCAATTCTCATATGAATACTCAATAAACAACAACCATCAACAATAATACAAGTCATAAGTTTACTAACCATAATCTAAATACGGTTTATATCCTAGAAATCACATAAAACACGTAAATGATATCGAGTAACCCTTCACCGTTACCTTTATGCGTCTTCACTACTCGTCAAGCTCCTCTTCAATTAGAAAATAATCTTTGTCGGGATGTTGGAGGTCACCACCTACAAATAGATCATAAAAGATGAATAAAATTCATCTTGAGAAAGACGAAAAGTTTGAAAAGCGAGAAAGACGGTAATTTTATTATCAATACGGATAGAGGAAGGTAAGAGGGGAAGAATAAGATAAACTTACGAGAATTTCAACAAGAAACGAAGGAGATACGATGATTCAAAGATCGGAAAGATTATGGAGGCAAGGGTTTGGTTTGCTTAAGGAAGAAGTAAGGTTGATTTGTTTTGTGTTGAATGAAAAATAGGTTAAGGGAGTATGAGGGGAATATAAAGGAAAAAGTCAAAGAAAGTCAAACTCGCCTTAAGACGGGATTCTCATGGAATCTCGCGGAAATCCCAAATACGAACTCGGAAATTCTAAATTCGACTCGGAAAATAAAATTTACGGTTAAAACTATATTTCACTGAAAAGTATCCATAAAATATTTTCACTATAAAAATAGGGTACATTTCCGGGTGTTACACGTGATATAAGTTGTGGTTTTTCTGTTGTCGTTGTTTTTTTCCTACTTGGGACTTGGGACTATATAATGGAGACGGACATACCACATAAGAGAGAACCCAATATTTTTTATACTAGTTACAATATTAGGAGAGATATTATTAGATATTTTAGACCGTCTCACAATAATAAAAGCTCGTCTCACTAGATTAGATTGTTGAACCGTATAGTTATACGATTGGTTTTGATAAAGACATGTTTGATGCTATAATTTATATGCTTGTTCTTGTAATTGTGGGTTTAGTCTTTGTTATATTAAGCATGGTTGGCATTTGAAGTTATAGGTTTTTCACCTATAACCTTGATGATTTGTGAAGCAAAGATACTTCAAGGTTATAAGTCCTTAAACCATAACCTTGAAACCGCTGAAGTAAAGTGATAGTTGGTTCTACTATAAGTTTGGCAAGCTCAAGATCGAAAATAACGAGTTTATAGAAGCTTGAGCTCAAAATGAAGAGCTCAAGACTTGAATGAAGTGATGATCCACATACTGAAGATCTCCGTGAAGATTTTGTTGTATAGGGTATCGTCCAATAACGGTTATTTCAATAGTAATTTTGGGAAGTAGACTTATAGCTACTTTAACTAAAACCCTACTTGCCAAGCTCAAGGTTACAAGTGATTCTTCTATTGCCTTGGAGCTGCGGAAATCGGTGCGGTTGTTTTAATCTTTTAAAACTGTTTTGATTAATGATTTTAAATAATCTTTTAAAAGAAAAGTATTTATGATAGATTGTAGTTTAAATTTACCTAGTTTGAATATCATTGAGAATTCTCTATTGATTAGTAAACTAACTTATGAGTTGTCATGCAATCTAGAGCTTCATATATGTTCAAAACTAAACCCTAAGCATATTCTATTTGAGCCGTGATTAAGGCTTATGGGCCGTGATATTCAAGATAAGTCTATATGATTTATTAGGGTTTAAGTAGGATACTAACCTAATATCTTTCTTATCACACAAGGGATACATATGGTAATTAGGGTTTGTAAATTTAACCTAAAACCTTTTTTACTCCCTAAGATAGGTCACGGCTACTAGGGTTTATTCTAAATAACCTTCTAATATAAATACCTATGAATCCCATGCATTAAAATTAAGCTTTCACATTAAATTTTACACTTTGCATTAAGATAAATATTTTGAGTAAAATCTTTATTTTGCAAAATCTTTTTTCGAAAAGCCGTACCTTTCTCGCACTTTACTTTTGAAGAAATGCTATTGGATCATAGTTGTTAGATTTGTTTCTTATAAGTTCAATTGTGTGAACATTAAGAAGAAACAAAAACACTTTCTTATTAACGTAAGAGTCGAGTATTTAACGAAACTCAAACCTTAAGTTACAACTATAGTTACTTGTACGAGTGGGTTGATAATTTTGTAATCCGTAGGAAGGTACTAAAATTATTAATCGAGAAATAGTTGACGTAGGTTTCAATGTGTGAAACTGAACCACTTCAGAAATATCTTGTGTTTGTTGTCTCTTTATTTGTTCTATTTATTTCGTTATTAATTAGTTGATTGAATTTAATCGATAAATTCAAACTACTATTAATTCACACGCCCATACGGACAATTGAAAAAGTAGGCATACTTTATTTATACTCAACTCACCCCCCCCCCCACCCCCCCCCCCCCCCCCCCCCCCCCCCCCCCCCCCCCCCCCCCTCTCTTGAGTATTTAGGATCAATAGACTCTTCAAATTTTGTATGAAGATTAAATTGAAAGTTTGAGTTTATATTCAAGTTCATATCTTTTCCGTCTCATATTTCTTTATCGGTAAAAATCTCATCTTTCCTTCTTTATTTTCTTCTAATTTCATTTTCATTATATATTGTTAGTAGATCTAGTAATTAGTAATGTTTACCTTTATTATTCTTGCATTAATCTTCATGTTTATCAATTATGTTTGAGTAGCTTATTGTTGGGGTCAAAGGGAAGCTTTTGTGACTAAATGTGGTTTGAGTATGGTGTTGAGGCCATGGAATTAATATAGGTAGTTTGTGTTCATTTTCATGCACACCACATGTTTGTTTAAATGCCTTGATTGAAAGATTGATTGAGTCTTTTACTTGTTTTGTGACTTGTCCTTATAGCGAAAGCTTGGATGAAATGATTTTGGATCTTGTCGTGATGCGAAAGCCTAAGCTTGACTTGGGCCGAGATTGCATGTAGAACGACCCCGTCTTCTCCTTGAGTCGGGACCCGATTCATTCCCTTCACATTTTGACCCCGAGACCTTGACTTTTCCCTTATTTGCATTAGCTTGAGTTGTTTGTAGATGCTTCGTGGTATAAAAACCTCTCCGCTGGTCTTGGATGGGTTATCAGGAGGAAATTTGGTGAAGTGATTTTACAGGGCAACCGTTGTTTTGCAGCTCAAAGTGCGGACCAAGCTGAAGCTCTGGCTATTCGGGATGGATTAAAAGCTGCATTGAAATATAACTTTGTTCATATCTCTCTTTTCTCGGATTGCCTGTAGGTGTTATCTCAAGTTCTTAAACTTAATCAGCCTCATCATAGAACGAAGATCATCATTGAAGATATTTTTAATATGGTTCATGGTTTCCATTGTATTTCATTTTGTTACGTTCCTAGAAACTGCAATATGATAGCTCATAGATTAGCTAAAGGAGTTATACGCTTGTAACTTAAACTCGCTTTCCAATTGTCAAAATAAAAAAAAAAAAAAAAAAAAAAAAAAAAAAAAAAGATTTGTATTTGAGTAAACTAGAACAAAAACCTAGACTTATAATCATTCTAACCCCACCATCCTTGAGACCGATCTCGACTATCGCTATTGCATTAGTTGAGTCTCATAAATTGTTTTTGCTCAAGAGGTGCGCGACAACCGCCCGACAAAGGTATTATTACTAACAAAAACCGATGGAATAATATCCAACATCCGTTCTAGCAGCCTTACACAAACTTACAACACACAAAATTTAGGAAGTGATCCAAAGAACTTCGCTGACTACAAAGTAATGCTAAAAACTATTACAACAGGAAGTAAAAACCAAGTACTGCAGCTAGAGTACCAAACTCAAACCACTCCCACAAACCAAAAGTCTCAAAAATCATGCATACTAAAAAATACTCCGTATGAAACAATGCCAGTCCAGAATTACTCTTTATATTGTCAAGTTAGCCTATCTTTCTTCAAAACATTTGATGAGTAGTTTTACCTGAGGTAGTGGTAGGGTGGTGAGGTGGTCGGTGGTCCTGAGTTGTTGATGGCCAGATTTCCAATGGTTATTTTGTGTGGTACATTGGAAATAAGAAGGTGAGAAGTAGTTGACATTGTAAGAGAGGCGTAGGCACTACGGAGCATGGGGTAGCGGCGCCGCTACCCCAAACAAAAAAAAAATCAGTTAAGGAGTCGATTTTCCGCTACCCCAACTCTGATTAATAAAAGAATAATTATAAGTAAATGCATAATTTCAAAGTAAATAGAATGTGGTCTAATGGTAAAATATAAGTAATTTTGACAACATGTTTAGAGTTCAATTCTCACTATCTTCCATCTTTATTGTTTTTTTGCTTTTTTTTCCTTTTTGTAATGCTCATATTAGATATTCCTTTGAATGGATGGAGAATTCTAACCAAATCCATTAATTAAGGTCCCTTATTAAGATAGGTATTTAATAGCTAAATTTTTCCCTTCTATTTATTATTTTTTTAAAAATTTCAAATTGATGATGTTCATTATCTTCTAGTACAAGAGAATTAAGTTTTGTATGGATAATGACGGAGTGTAAAGTACGAATCAAAATTATTGTCGGTAAATAAGGTAAAGATAAGTTGTTTAGTTATAAGGAAAATGAATTTTGAAAAATTATTTTTAACAAAATTATATGTGATTACAAAGCGAGAATCATAATAAGTTTTCAAAAATAACATTAAGAATCAAAGTTGAATCATAAGATGAATATTTCTAAGCCATTAAATAGCGTCTATTTGATTGTTAATGGTGAATTTGTAATTTTGATTTTTATATGTTGCATTGTGCATTGCTTAACTATTCAAATTTTCAGATAAATATAGAGTTAAGGTATTCGCTACCCCAAACATAAGTTTCTGGCTCCGCCGATTCGTAACTACAGAAATCCAAAAGAACAAAGCATTAGATCACGAAATAGCGCAAGGCTCGCAATTCGATTTGTCGGCCACAAAATGTATGTTTGGTTATCAAAAACTAGTTTTTTACTTTTATAGGTGTAGTAAACTTCGATATTGCCCGTAGTACACAAATAGCCTAGTTGTGCATTCTTTGGATACAACTCAATATAATGACAGTATTAGTGACACTTACACTATCCAAAATAGTAAAAAAATTATTTGCATCTTTGTTTCCCTATCGTTAAAAACGCCCTTTTCGGTGATGTTACAATCATTTTGTTGCAATGTTAGCTAAAATAACCATGAGCAGCCACGTTTCCATATTGATGCGTACAAATTTATTTTAGTTAGCACAGATTACAGCTCTTATTGAACTACTAAGATGTAAGGTTTTATTAAATTTGTACTTAAAACATACATCCTTCTATATATATAGACTTTAAACCAGCAGACATTGGTTTTGCCGTGGTGATTTTGATGGGATTTAACATTGATGGAATCAAGGATTTGGTGGCAAACTTGGTCCTTGTTTAATAACCTTGGAGTTTTCTCCCGTGCAAATCCTAGCAAAATTCAGCTGCATGAATGAAGATGAAACTGTGCAAGGCCGTCCAACCGAATTAAAATTTAGGCCTACATTAAAACAAAGCACGTTTTAGATCAACTGATCTTGTAACTAGATAATTATTTCTTAAGAGGGTATACTCTAGTATTCGTTAAAGCAGAGATATACGTCATAATATTAAAACGAGTCAAATATAATCCCACATGAGTATATGAGACATTTTTTTTACCTTTTCTTATGTATTCCGCTTTTGTATTATTCATTTCACATGGGTATATTTGACCCGTTTTAAACTTAAGACAGATATACTCGTTTTAAATGAGATTTTTTCGGATGAATTAACAAAAATTCCTACGTAATTCTAGTGTAGATTACATTATCATTCGATTAGACAACGGAAACGTACAAAGATAAAGAATAAAGATGAAAAAAAGGGAAAAAGCTTTAACTATTAATCATTCCAAAACCAAAAATAATTTTATATATGCATATCTCCTCTGCCCACATCTACTATATACTAAAATAGAAACAATCTATGTATTTTTATTGGTCGCTGAAAATAAGGAAAGGAAAAAAGAAAGTGGACCCCACAACTATTTTAGATTCTTTAATTACTCTCTCCTCTAATTCAAGGGATTGAAAAAGCCACTTTCATTGATCAGATTTAATTACTCTGATTTTAGAGATTACAAATTTGATACATACTCTACAGAACATATATTAACTTTGCATAAATATTACTCCAAATATATCATATGAACATTCATAATTCCTAATACAATACCAACATCCAAAAACTACAAATAATTAATAAAAAATATGGGGTATAAATTACAAAATTAAAAATCACCATATTTGAGTATATATTTTGTCGAATGAAATAAATTTGATAAAAATAAAATAAAATTTACAACAATAGAAATAGCCTAATATGAGTCAATTTTTTTTTTTCAAAAAATTCTTCAAAATTGTACCGTATTACTTTTTTAGATTAAATTTTATGGTAAGTTAATAAATATGAGATATATTAAAAGTCTTCAAAATAAATGAACTGTAAAACTCGGAGATTATTTTGCATGCTTTTTTTTTTTGTTAAAAATCAAAAGGAATTAACTAGATCTAGCTATATTTCTGGGAAAAAAATGTTATTCTGAGAACACACTGATACACATGGATTTTCTGTAATGTTGCTCCAAACATTCATGGGTACGAATTATTGTTATTAAGATATTGAGATTTAATTAAGAGAAGGAATGGTGAGGGTGAGGGTGAGGATGAGGGACGGTGTAACAACCCGAAAAGTACCCGATTTTTCTAGTAAAAATATTTACTAACACTTTTCAGTAGAACTTAAGTTTTTAAAATAGGAATTTTTGTTCCGAGTCTTATTTTGAAATTCCGCGTTCGTATTTGGAATTTCTGAGAGATTTCATGAAAAGACCGTTTTTAGTAATCTTTGACTTTTCTTGACTTTTAAGTCGTCTTTGACTTTTATTGACTTTTTAAAGTCGTCTTACTTTTCTTGACTTTAAGTCGTCTAAATTTTCTGAATTTTATGTCATTTCGACTTTCTCGGAATTTTCAGTCAACTTTGACTTCCGTTGACTTTTCCCGACTCGCCTCATAAGTTTGAGGACCGAAATTTTATTTAAAAAAATAATATTTTTGATTTATTTTTAGTTAGATTTATTAAGATTGATCATAATTTAATATAATTATTTTGAATTTATTCGGAATTTAAAGAATAACGTTTACGGTTTTAACCGAACGTCATTTAACTATTCCCGACGCATCGTAATGCGCGCAACAAAATCGAAACTCGACTTTGGCATGAGTCACGCGCCCATGTCATCGTTTTCCACTCACATGAGATAGTTTAATTCTTTTGCTTAAACTAATAAGAATATCTTAGATATTTTCAACTTTATCGATCAGTTAACGAAAAATTACGCAAATCGTTTACAAAACTGACCCGATATCACCCATACCACACGGTTTTTCTTCCTCTCTTAGCCTTGATATTTTATTTCTTTTCATTACAAT
>JAIUZE010032439.1:0-12051 GCA_022085475.1 Heliosperma pusillum | reverse complement strand
AAGTCAATGAAGACTTTAAAAAGTCAAGAAAAGTCAAAGACGACTTAAAAGTCAAGAAAAGTCAAAGATGACTAAAAACAGGATTTTCATGAAATCTCTCAGAAATTCCAAATACGAACTCGGAATTTCAAAATACGACTCGAAACAATAAATTCTATTTTAAAAACTTAAACAGGCTCAAAAGTATTCGTAAAATATTTTCACTAGAAAAATAGGGTACTTTTCGGGTTGTTACACTTTGAGTCCTTTTCTCTTGTGCCTTGCTGTAGAGGATTGTCTCTAAGTCATATCCCTTGAGTCTTTCAGTTAAACAAATCACTATCTCTAAAACAACATCCCTTTGTTACTTGATATTGTTCTCTGTTTGAGTCAAGCTAATCAAGTTTACTTAAAACTTGTGAACCTTAGTAGTTTACACTGCAAATTGGTTATCAGAGCTTTGGTTGAGAGTCTTAGTGAGTTCATTTTCCCTAACTACATTTAAAAACACAAAAATAGCCCAATGAGTGAAGAGAGACTAGCAGGAGTAGAAGCAAGGATTGAGGATCTGGCTGGGATTGTAACCACCCTAACCAGAACCTTGGACCAGGTTATAGGCAACCATTTGCTTGCTGGAGGAAGAGGTAGAGGACGTGGAAGAGGCCAAGGAGGAGGCAGAGGAAGGCCACCTAATGATGAAGAGTATCTAGACTCAAATGACTCAACAAGAAGCAGAGTTTCCATCCACAGGAACACAGACAAGCATCTTAAGGTAGATATCCCTGAGTTTTCTGGTAGTCTTAATCCTGATGACTTGTTAGAATGGCTAAGAGAAGTAGAAAGGATCTTTGAGTACAAAGGATACAATGATTCTAAGTCTTTT
The DNA here is from genome assembly GCA_022085475.1 of Heliosperma pusillum. Taxonomy (NCBI): domain Eukaryota; kingdom Viridiplantae; phylum Streptophyta; class Magnoliopsida; order Caryophyllales; family Caryophyllaceae; genus Heliosperma; species Heliosperma pusillum. The sequence continues at coordinate 11,189 of JAIUZE010032439.1, read as the reverse complement.
AAAGTAGCCATCCTTAAACTGAAAGGGTATGCTTCCCTTTGGTATGAAACTATGAAAGGGTTAAGGGCTAGGGAAGGTAAAGCACCCATCAAGTCTTGGACTAAACTGAAAAAGAAACTGTTAGACAAATTTGTTGCTAAGGATTACACCCAGGATCTGTTTATCAAGTTGTCTAAGTTGAAACAAGGAGACAAACCTGTTGAATCTTATCTGAGAGAGTTTGAACAACTCACCTTGCAGTGTGACATAAATGAGAAACCTGAGCAAAGGATTGCTAGGTACTTAGAGGGTCTAGATAAGAACATTGCTAACAAGGTTATGATGCAACCTCTGTGGTCATTTGATGATGTTGTCAACCTATCTCTGAGAATTGAGAAGATAGGGAAGACTAAGCCTGCTACACCAAAACCTGTTAGGCCTTTTCAAACCAGACCTTATAGTGGGTTTAGAACCATGGATACCCCTAAGACAACACCCCCACCTACCTTAGACAAGGGTAAGGGCATCATGGGTAAAAAGCCAAGCACTTCATTGACTGAGAACAGAATTAGGTGTTTCCAATGTCAAGGCTATGGACATTTCAGGAAGGATTGCCCTTCTAAGAAGACCTTAACTATAATGGAAGTTGAGGCTTGGGAGAAAGAGGGTCGAGTTGAGTATGAGAGGGATGAGCCTGAGGTTGAAGAAGTGGTGAGTGAGGAAGAAGAGTCTAGTCAGGAGGCAATAGTGGCACTCCATGACACAGGCCACAGCTTAGTCCTATGGAGAGTAATGCATTCACAACAGATACCTTTGGAGGAGGATCAAAGGTCCCTCATTTTCAGGAGCAGATGTACCATACAAGGGAGGGTTTGTAACCTTATTATAGATGGAGGTAGTTGTACCAATGTGGCTTCTGTTACTATGGTGGATAAGCTGAAGTTGAGCACTCAAGATCACCCTCACCCCTATAAGTTGAGATGGCTGAGTAAGGGAGCAGAGGTTAAGGTGGATAAGCAATGCATGGTCCCTTTCTCCATTGGCAGTGTGTACAAGGATGAAGTATTGTGTGATGTGGTTCCAATGGATGCCTGTCACTTGCTATTAGGAAGGCAATGGGAGTTTGATAAAAGCTCCATACACCAAGGAAGAAGCAATACCTATTCTTTCAAGCATGGGAGCAGGAAGGTGACATTAGCCCCCTTGCCACCACACCAGAGGAGCTATGGAAGTCCAAGTATGGCTGAGGATTTTAGTGGAGTTGTATTTCTATCTGAGTCAGCAATGGTCAAGGAGTGTAGTGAGGAGCAACCTATAGTAATGCTGCTATCAAAGGAAGTTCAGGGAGAGGAGTCTAAGGTGATCCCTGCAGATGTTAAGCCCCTCATTGATCAGTTCAAGGAAGTGTTTCCAGAGGAACTTCCTGATGGTTTACCCCCTTTGAGAGGGATTGAGCACCAAATAGACCTTGTGCCAGGGTCTGTACTACCTAATAGACCAGCATATAGGTGTGATCCCAAGGCTACACAAGAGCTGTAGAAACAAGTTGGAGAGTTGATGAGTAAAGGGTTTGTAAGGGAGTCATTAAGTCCTTGTGTTGTGCCTGCATTGTTGGTTCCTAAGAAGGATGGGACTTGGAGGATGTGCATAGATAGCAGGGCTATCAACAACATCACAGTCAAGTATAGGTTCCCCATACCTAGGCTTGATGACATGTTGGATGAACTAAGTGGTTCAAGGTTCTTTTCTAAGATTGATCTGAGGCAAGGTTACCATCAATTAAGGATCAGAGAAGGAGATGAGTGGAAGACAACCTTCAAAACAAAGCATGGCCTTTATGAGTGGCTTGTCATGCCCTTTGGCCTGTCAAATGCCCCAAGTACCTTCATGAGATTGATGACAGAAGTGCTTAGGCCTTGACTAGGGAGATTTGTGGTGGTATACTTTGATGATATCCTCATCTACAGCAAGAGCAAGGATGATCATTTGAGGCATCTTGAGGCTGTGTTTGAAATACTTAAGGAGAGCAAGCTCTTTGGGAAGCTTGAGAAGTGCACCTTCATGAATGAGGAAGTCAAGTTTCTAGGATATGTGGTATCTGGTAGAGGCATTTCAGTTGATCAAGACAAGATCATGGCAGTCCAGTCTTGGCCTATCCCTAGGAGTATTACAGAAGTAAGGGGATTCCATGGCTTAGCATCCTTCTACAGAAGATTCATTAAGGATTTTAGCACCATTGCATCACCTCTCACTGAGTGCATGAAGAAGGGAGAGTTCACTTGGACTGATAATGCCTTACATGCTTTCATACACATGAAGAAGCTTCTGTGCAGTGCACATATCCTCAGGTTGCCAAACTTTGATTGCCTATTTGAGGTTGAATGTGATGCAAGTGGAGTGGGAATTGGAGCTGTCCTCATCCAAGAGAAGAAACCTGTAGCCTACTTTAGTGAAAAGCTAAGTGGTGCCAAGCTAAACTATTCTACATATGACAAAGAGTTCTATGCTCTTGTTACAGCTCTGAGGCATTAGAGTCATTACCTGAAGCCCAAACCTTTTGTCTTACACTCTGATCATGAGGCATTGAAGTACATAGGAGGCCAGCATAAGCTCAGTCACAGACATGCTAAGTGGGTGGAGTTCCTTCTGTCATTCACCTTTTCTAGCAAATACAAAGAGGGCAAACAAAATGTGGTGGCTGATGCCTTGTCTAGGAGGTACACTCTGCTATCAACTATGGAGCAAAGGGTTCTTGGCTTTGAGTTCATGAAGGACATGTATCAAGAAGATCATGACTTTGCAGAAGATTGGTTAGCACAGAAATAGGGAACAAGAACCATTGATTCACCCTACACTTTGCAAAATGGATTCTTGTTTAAAGGAAACAAGCTGTGTGTTCCCAGAGGATCTTATAGGAGTCTATTGATCAAGGAGGTACATGGAAGTGGCCTTGGGGGACACTTTGGGGTTCAGAAAACTGTGGACATACTACAAGATCAATTCTACTGGCCTAAGATGATGGGAGAAGTCCAAATAGTGCTCAGAAGGTGTGGAGTTTGTCAAAAGGCCAAGAGTTCTTTCCAAGCAGGACCTTACACTCCCCTACCAGTCCCATGTAGGCCTGGGGAGGATGTTAGTATGGATTTCATAATGGCATTGCCTAGGACAGCAAGAGGGAAGGATTCTATCATGGTGGTTGTGGATAGGTTCAGTAAGATGGCACATTTCATTGCTTGCAAGAAGACTGAGGATGCTGTGAGTGTAGCAGAGCTATACCTTGATGAGGTGGTGAGGTTACATGGAGTCCCAAGGACCATTGTGTCTGACAGAGACACAAAGTTTATGAGCCATTTATGGAGAACATTGTGGAAACTGCTTAACACTAGGTTGTTGTTTAGTACCTCCCATCATCCTCAAACTGATGGCCAAACTGAGGTGACCAACAAGACCTTGGGAAGGATCTTGAGGTGTATAGTCAGCAAATCTCTCAAGGATTGGGATTTAAAGTTGGCTCAAGCAGAGTTCTCTTTCAATAGAGCTCCCTCAGCAGCCACATGCCACTCCCCCTTTGAAGTGGTCTATGGTACTAACCCCTTAATGCCTTTGAGTTTGTCTAATGTGTGCAGGTCAGAAGTCCACTATGATGCCAAGAAGAGGGTGGCACAAATGTTAAAACTCCATGAATCAGTCAGGAAACAAATTGAGAAGGCTAATGATCTGTACAAGAAGAATGCCAAGGTTCCTAAGACCAAGAAAGACTTTGCACCAGGAGATCTAGTATGGATCAACCTAGGGAAAGAAAGGTTCCCTTCCAAGAGAAAGAACAAGCTAGAGCCAAGAGCAGATGGTCCTTTTCAAGTCATAGAGAAGATAGGTCCCAATGCCTACAAAATTGATCTACCAGGAGAGTATGCAGTCCATGGGACATTCAATGTTGGAGATCTTAGTCCTTTCTTTGAAGACTCTGAGGGAGAAGAAGACACAGGATTGAGGTCAAGCCCTTTTCAACCTGGGGAGGCTGCAGCAGGAGCTCACCCAAGGGGCCTTGATGATCAAGCCACAAACAAGGCAAGCCTAACCCCAATGACCCCTCAGAGGGAAGCTAGAGTTACAAGGTCCAAACAACAAGCTATGACAAGCCAAGACCAAGCCATGCCAAGCTACAACAGTGAGGGAGACAGTCCAAGGCTCAACAACCCATGCCAAGCCCCAATACAACCCACATTACCCACACAAGACAGACACAAAACCCTTCAGGCTCAGGCAAACCAATTCACAAACCCTGTATCTAGGAGGTACACCAGGGCATCCCAACCACCCCCACCATGGCCTACCATCAAGCCAACCCATTAAGCTACAAGTTTGCCCAGGACAAACCCTTTTGAAGTCTAGTAAAAACCCATGAAACAGAGACCCCAAGTTAGAGTCCAGCAAACAACTAAAATAGAGAAGGTACATGTCATATTGTGGCTTCCTTTTGTTTAAGTCAACTTGTCATCGTCCAAGGCAGGTCTTATCTAAGTTATAATAAGAGTAGAGAGTCCCAAGGAGCAGCAACACATCCAGGCAAGGCAGCAAGGCAACAAGAGCAATAGATTTCCATTTCAGGAAAAATCCAAAACTGCTTTATTTGCTTTTGTTCAGTCTGTTTTCTTTTGTGTCTTGTGTCTGTTCTTTATAATTGTTGAGCTCGTCCTATTGTGAGGCTCTTAATTAGTGTCAGTAGAAGTAGTTTAGATCCTAAGCTAGCCATTGGATGTAATGATCTATACATCCAATGGCTCACAAGATATCAGCCTCTCTATATAAAGGGGTCTTGTATGTTGTTGTAAGCAGACTTTTATGAATGAATGAATTAAACTTTGAGAAATCACTCAATGTTATCAAAATTGTGCCAAGAGCTGTAGTTTGAAACAACCCTGATACATCTCCAAGGTGTTTGATCAGTGCCTTGTATTGTGAGTCAAGTTATATCTGTGCTTTGCTGTGGTTAACTTACTTGCTGTTGAGGTTAGTCTAGGGTGTTTGTGCTTTGCTGTAACACTTGAAAACTATCTCTAAAACCAGTCTTTGAGTCCTTTTCTCTTGTGCCTTGCTGTAGAGGATTGTCTCTAAGTCATATCCCTTGAAACTTTCAGTTAAACAAATCACCATCTCTAAAACAACATCCCTTTGTTACTTGATATTGTTCTCAGTTTGAGTCAAGCTAATCAAGTTTACTTAAAACTTGTGAACCTTAGTAGTTTACACTCCAATAAAGATAGATAGGCAATTCAATATGTAATGATAAGAGCATAAGAGGTACAAGTCCGAATCTATCATGTTATACAAAGACTCGGGGAAGACACTCTTAGGCAACCGAATACGCTCACTAGGGCTTACATCTCACCGTTAGCGGTATAAGTTTGATAAGATTGAGACTCGACAAACAAACCATGCCAAGTCATGTAATGACCATGAATAATCAATCATGTAATCACGCATCCAAATACAACAACACAAAGACGACATCTCTCACGGTAAATGAAACGCACTAGCACCGTGTACATAGAAAGTATGATTAACAGGCATCCACGAGATAAACATTTCCCTGAACGCATACACGAGCACATTTTCGTATATGTAGACTAATTTCCTCCGGTAGGACGACGATATAAATACCCGGCCCTAGTCTAAATCTGGCCAGAATCCCGAAATCACATTTTCCGGTTCGACATGCGATAAACGTTTTGCATCCAAGACTCGGTCAATCATAGACGCCGAGTACCCCAAATTCGGTAGATACAATTCACGAAAGAGGAGGAAAAGAGCACAAATCTCATAACAAGCGGTATGCTACATGCAAATAACACCACCTCGCAAGTACACAACATTTGACGGCCGGGTCGATCAACGCAAAGCGTTCACCTCCCAACAACGTCGTCGTATGCCCACTACACATGCAATTAAGCAGTAGGATACATCCCCGTTCCGACATTCGAGCCTTACGAACGTGGAGGTAGCCAAGGAAATGAGAGTACAAAGCGCAAGACAAAATAGTGCTCAAACCGTATCATTTGTAAAAACCGACTCAAAGGGGAACATACCAAAAACCGTCACAAAACATGTGATACAAGTGAACGAAAACTCATATATTCAAAACATTAATATTATAAGTCACTACGTAAAATTATACGATAAACGAACCATGCAAACTATTATAAATTACGTGTTGTAGAAATTATAAGAAACAACTCAACAGGGTGCCAGCCGGTCAGGTGGACCGGCTGCCGGTCAACCGGCTAAGGCCATGTATCATAAGAAAAACAAAGTGAAAATACAGGGTGTCCCAGCCGGTCACCCGGCTAAGGACCAAGGGTATTATGAAAACAAGAAGGAAAGGAGGGGTGTCTCAGCCGGTGGTCTGACCGGCTGCCGGTCGACCGGCTGAGACCAACTTCTTACTTCAAAAATCACGTAACATGTAACAATATACAGCCACTGCCCCAGCCGGTGGTCTGACTGGCTGCCGGTCGACTGGCTGGGGTCCATATTGCACGAAAATCACATTTCAACTAAGGATCAATATTTATCAATTATCGATTATCAATATAAAGCATAGATTCTCATATAAATTCTCAACAAACAATATATACCATCATCAACACAATTTCTAAGCTCACTAATCATATTCTAAATACGATTCCTAGCATAGAAAACACGTAAATGATATCGAGTAACCCTTCATCGTCACCTTATTGCGTCTTTACTCCGCGTCAAGGTCCTCTTCTTTTAGGAAATAGTCTTTGTCGGGATCTTGAAGGTCACCACCTACAAAATAGTTAATAAAAGATGAATTTACTTCACCTTGAGAAAGACGGAAAGTTTGAAAAGCGAGAAAGACGGTAATTTTATTATCAATACGGATAAAGGAAGCTAAGAGGGGAAGAATAAGACGAACTTACGTGAATTTGAGCAAGAAACGAATGAGATATGACGATTCAAAGATTGGATGAAAATGGAGGCAAGGTTTTGATTTGGGTTTCTTAGTGATGAAGTAAGTTGACTTGTGTGAGGAATGAAATAGGTTAAGAGGGAGTATGAGGAAGTATGAGGAAAAAGTCAAGAAAAAGTCAAAGTCGCCTTAAGACGGGATTCACATGGAATCTCGCGAAAATTCCAAATACGAACTCGGAAATTCTAAATTCGACTCGGAAGATTTAATTCTAAACTAAAACTAAATTTCATTGAAAAGTATCCGTAAAAATATTTTCACTATAAAAATAGGGTACATTTACGGGTGTTACAAACTGCTCCAGCCAAACCCTACTCCAGAATAGCAGCAGCCCTCACTCGTCTCAGGTCCAAAAAGATAGGCACAACCCGCCACAGGCGATTGCCAAATCCCAAATCCCGGATCCGGAGGCACGCGCGCGTGTGCGAGCTGAATTAAGCACCTCGCAGAGTCTCTACAAAAGACCCCCTTTACCCACTAGTGATAAGTAAGGGAAGAAGTGTATATATAAACACATACACACTTCCTTTTCTCTCCTATGTGGGATGGTAAAGAAAAAGCTCAAAGGCTTAAAAGCCCCTAATTTCCAACACTAATTAACAAAGATGAAAACTAAACCTAAGATTAAAGACTAAGAATAATAAACAGAATAGTGATGAAAAAATTGCCAAATATGAATAACGATAAGAAAGAAGATGAAGATTGAAACTTGTAAAAAACTCGAATAAGACTTCAAAACCAAATTTAACAACCCAATATATAAATCTATAACTTATCTTTCTAGAACACTGGCTATTCTCCCTCTGAGATTTGACTTTCCCATCAAAATATGAAGTTTTTGCTATTTATATCTAGGTCACCAAAAAAGAGATCTTCCAAAGCATAAAACGTTGTTGTCCGGCAGGTGGAATTTCTCCCGCTCGGGTGAAATTTTACCAGATGGTAGACGAACGGCTTTTGCTCCAAATTGCCTTGAGGGATCTTTTCTTGATTTTTATTTTTCGTTCTTGCCTTCATTGCCACTCCGTCAAGCTTCTTAGTGAGCTTCCTACAAAATGAAACATAAATGTGTAGATACCTACGTTCTACACCTTCCGCCAACCACCCAGTGATGATTGGGCCGCATGTTTGGTACGCGGAATGATTTATGACAACTCATAAGTTTATTGTCAAGTGATACCTCAAACACTTGTGTCTACCCCTTGGTCGTCATCAACGCGCCAGTACGGTCGTTTTGACAGTCATTAGAGTTTATTTGGAGTCCGGGTCGAAAACCGCTTCATTTTCGAGAAACCGTCTTAAAACTCCGAGTCGGAACACTCGAGAATATTATGATTATTTTATTATATATTTCAAATCCCATCTTTTTTATAAAATTATCTCGTATTATCTTTTAAAAGGGAATTATAGAATTCCGAAGCGTGGAAATCTTTCTCCTGTGGTAGGAAACTTCTGAGGAAATGACGCAGCACGCGATGCCCTTCTTCCAAAGGTCGCAGTTCTTCTGCGCCTCTTCCCCAGCCTGTTCTTTCCAAAGTTTGAGTTGTTCTATGACTCTTCTATATTTTCGGCTATAAAAAGAGAGCTCTGTTCTCACTTTTAAAGCACGCGAGTGTTCCGCCCTTTCTCTTCTCTCTTTGCATTCTAGACCTTTCTCTAAGCTATCGACATCTACGTGCTTGATCAACCAACTACGTACGCTCAGATCCTTCTGGGTTCCCATCACGTTATTGCATTGACCAACCAAATTGACCACTACACAATCAATTAATCAATTTAATCAATCACTTTTATTCCTTTAACGTAACTTAGTCAATCTCGTTTCGTCAACATGTAAGTCCGAGGGTTTAAATCCCATTTTTTTATTTGTATTTTATTCAATTTATGTAAAATTCATGTCGGAAGTATGTTACAACCTTTTCAAAATTTCTTTTATTAGTCTTTTCTTTGTATATAAATCGTTTAATCCTTGACATAGATCCCTAATAGTCAATATTAGTGGGTTTTAGTCTTATAATATAATTAATTAAACCACTTTCACTCGATTTGAGATCGACAATTAATCGCAAATACCAACGAACATTAACTGCTTGCGATTCTGGCTTCACAGCCAGAGCCCAACTCGAGAACAGACGCACCAAGTGCCGCGCCTCTTCCAGAGGACGCAGCTCTGCTGCGCCTGTTCTGGGCTGGTTTATGTCTCTGAACTTCCTTTATCATTTCGACGTAGCCTTAATTATATATTTAATCAACTATTAACCCTAATATCGTGAAAGTCCATAGACCTTAATTAGACTCCTCTAATTAATTACCAAATTACTTTTTAATTTAGTTTATAATGATCTATGTAACATGCATGCAAATATAAAGACATTTACATAAAAGAAGAAATTTCCTCACATTGATATGGAAATTATATGGGCACAACAAGAACTCCTTCTTGTTGTTCTTGAGCTATAAATATGGATGAACACAAGAAATCTCCAAACTAGAAGACCTCCTTCAAGTTGCACCAAGATTAACCCAAATAATCTACCCTCATTATTAACTAGATAATAAGATAGATATAATACTACTAATATTATGACTATATTACTACACTAGTAATACTTAGTAAATATTAGTATATGAGAGTTTTAGTGAGAAGAAGGATTTTAGAAAGAAGTATGACAATTGCACAAAATGAAGTAAGTGAAATAATGAACACAATTGCTCATTTTTAAAGCCATTTGGCCGGTCACTTTAGTCCATAAAGGACTCTTATTTTGCTTAATTTTATCACATGCATTAGAGTGGAGTGTTGTAGAAAGGATGATGATTGTTTTATACTTGTTATGTCACTTTCAAAAGCTAACTAAATAGTTACAACAAGAACAACAATCATCACCATTTAACTACTACCATAACCGGCCATCATGTACCTAGTTTGGTCCATTTTGATTTTTGATATTTGTCTCACAAATACTTATTGATCATATGGTTAATTATCTTGTATAATTAAGTGTTAATTTGATCATATAACAATTATATGACTCAATTAAATAAATAATATGTACTTAACATTTTTAGTAATATTTTACCATTATATCAATATATAATGGGTCCCACAATGCATGGTTAATTTATTTTACAACTCCTTGTAAATATAATTAACTAATTACCTCTATCTCAAAACCTCAACTAATTTAGTAATTTAACGATTAATTACTAAGTTAAATCTTATTTAATCGTATTAAAATAAGATATAAATTTATTAGTCAATTATCGCATAATTGAAAAATAAGCTTAATTGAATTTGAGTTCTTAACTCAATTTCTAACAATTAACTCTCGTACATATCGAATATATGTAATGTACTAATTAACTGTATCGTATACAAATAATTAGTTACTATTGGATTTCATCCTTTAGGTGTGACCGAAAGGGATCAGTTGATCACCGCCGTCAAACGACAATAACGTCAAACTCTAGTCAGCCAACCGTTATTGAGTTACGTTAATCAACTGACTAATCATATATATAGTCAATAAATATCCCAATTATATTCCTTAATAAGATTTATTATGTGGCGCACTATTGTGGAGGACACCTACTCCAACAATCTCCCACTTGTCTGACACAAGTGTGCGTCACCGATTCTCTTGTCTCTTTATCACATCTCCCACTCAACGCAAGGTGTCTTTCAGGTCGCAATTGCGATTGACAATATCTAGAGTGGTTTTCTCGATAGGGAGAGTAACTGTCTGACCGGAAAATCTACCATAGATCTCTTTCCGAGCGTGGCCACGCATTTACAGTAACTTCTCCTCGAGTGGCCTAAAGATGTTTTACCCAACGTGGGTGGACAATTCCTGTTGATCCATCTACTCTGTATGATGCAGATCACCATGATCCAGAAGAAGTCCATCGGCCTCCTTTTACGGCACGACCTAGAACATCAACCAAAACCAATCGGAAACTGCACCGACTCAGATAGACGGTCGCCAGTCAAAAGAATCGACTTATAGGAATAAGATAGAAGACCCTGCCACGACCAGACATCAAAAAATTGATTTAAGGGTCTCTACAATGTCACTGTCCGACAGGGTGTCTGTGACAACCCTCGCGAATGCGGAAATATAAAACATACAAGCATGTGAATTATATAGCGGAAAATACGGTATTTTAAAAAACCTTTATACATGCAAGATAGAAAAATACGAGGAGTGTCAAAATA
>JAIUZE010032438.1:0-12177 GCA_022085475.1 Heliosperma pusillum | reverse complement strand
CTGTAAGAATATCCTTTGTAATAAAAATACAGGGTCTTATCAATGAAACGGAAGGTTCTCGTAGGCCGTCAAAAACCTCGTCGTCCAAATCAAAGACTTAAAAGATACATTTTCGCATCAATAAATGAGAAAACTAGTTATCGAACGTCTCCAATAACAAGTCTCAACACTCCTTGACGGTAAAATACTTGAAATCATAAAATATTTCTAAAATCTTTTAATTCAAAAACTTCACAGTAAGGATAATAACTCTATTATCTATTCCTAAAATTTCTAACTAAAGCTTATAGTAATATATCTAAGAGAAATGATACTCGATAGAAGGAACTGAATATTCGAAAGAATAAATCGAATAGAAATAGGAAAGGAAGAAAGAAGAATGAACCACCATACTATCCTCCATCTATGAAAATTCCAAATGTCGATTGCAACTCGACAATACTAACTGTACAAGTAAACTAGTCCTCAAGAGAGTGCAATAATCCTCAACATTTTCAATCCTCAGATTCCTACCAAATTATTTCATAAGCATGACACATCGAGTAACAACTCCCAATTATTTAAATTCAATTAAAATCTTCTAAGGTCCATCAAAACTCTTATTGGAAATTACCATCAAAATATTTATAATTAAGGAAACAAGACCGCTAACAACCTCAAAGTAAAGGACTTACTATGAAATCCTTGAATCCAATTTATTCCAAAAATTCATTTCCCCAAATTATTAACAATGAACCCTCTCATCCTCAAAAGTTGAATCTCGAAACCTCAAAGAGATTAGTCCCACCAATCTCGATTCACTTAACTTTTGCCAAACATAGGGCAATGCGACCGTAATCAATTTATTTATTTCTTCCAAACTCTTAATACATCGGTTTTCGCTTATGTCTATATTCCTCAAGTTGTGTCATCAAATCGTAATTCCACAAAGTATTTATTCCCGTTAAGGTCCAACATTTAACGACAACAAATTCCCAAGTAACATTAAAAATCACTCAACTTTCTAACCACAACTACAACTATTATTAAGCTTATTTCGATCCTCAAAAGATATTGCAACTTCAAGCTTTCATATTTTAAAACCACTAGGATAGTTTCTTCCTAAACTTATTCTCCATTTTCCACAACCATTTAAACACGAAACTAGCTCCATAGAACGGTTAGGTATCCTATTCGAAACTCCTTATTTACTCCTCAATAGACATATCATAAGCATGGTCTTCAAACCAATACTAAACTTCTAATTCCAAAAGACTAAATTACCAATGAGTTAAGAAGTAATAGCCAACTCATTCGACTTTACACCTTCGAATATCATGAACTATTTACACACAAGTCATGACAAGCTTCCAGCATTAAAATCATTAAACAACCCTTACCATACTTTCCTCAAGGATACCCACTCTCACCACCATAGGGTGAAATTAGATCTATACCATTTCCTCAAATCACAAGTTCATTCTAACTAACACTAATATTCCACAAAATTCAAAGTGCTTCCGACTAAGTATAATATACCGCATACAAATGGGTATGACATCCATACAAATGTTACAAGAGGAAGGTAAGAATACCAATGGTATAATGGAGGAACTATTAAGAGTAATTTCCAAGAGGTAAATAGGTTGGAGGCGAAAGAAGCACCTAGATAGAAGGAAGAGGGCATAATATTATAAGGACGAGAGAATTCATAGATGAAGAAGGAATTCACTTCAATTAGGCTTATAACTCTTCAAATCTTCGGTAGAGGATACTCCTTCTAGGTAACACATATTCCACCATAAGGCGTAATATTGCTCCTAGCAATTTGGCTAGCCACCCAAGCATAGCCTCCTTGGCACTTGTCATCTTTATGAGGAGGGACCTGGTTGGTAGTAACAACGATCTCTTCTACACGAGGTCCAACCGTCTTCATAAGAACCAAAACAAATTAAGTTACTCCTAACAATTAGCATAAACAAATAGACTACAACATAAATCCTAATCTACCCATCCTACCCTTCTATCTCACAAGTTTATTATTTTATTAGGTCAAGTTATTTATGCAAGGGTACACAAACGTGCGTCGGGAGCAAATATGCTCTGATACCAACTGTGACACCCTCAAATTTGCGGAAAGAAAAAAAATTATTAAAATACATAATGAAGGTGTCTGACATAAAAAAGGTCATTACAATACGGAATAATATTCTACAAAAAAAATATACAAGACGGGAGATATATCTCCCGTATAAATACGGAAATGAAGAAGACATGTATAATAATATACAATCTAAGAACCGAAAATAGGTCCAAGGGTTAATACTCGCCGCTTTTTAGCTATGTCAATGTACCCAATGTATGAATTCACCAACCTGTTCGATACGCATTAAAATATAAACACGGAAGCCACAGTCAGTGGGGAGTAACTCCGAGTCCTCCCAGCCACGAAATGTCGAGTTTAATGAAACATGAATAACATAAAAGCAATGTACATGAAAAATAGGGTACATTTTCGGGTGTTACAACTTCGTTAAGAGTGGTTGTAGAATCTGCTATAACACTTTGTTTGGAACTTTTCCAACTGACCGCAGCATCATTAAGAGTAAGACAAATCCAGACTGAGATTTCGAGTCATCTCGATCCGTTGGGAAGCTAGCATCCGCGTAACCGATTGCGCATAGCTCAGTGTCTCCTCCATAAGTCAATACCCAATCCTTAGTCCTTCGTAAGTACTTAAGGATATTTTTAACAGCCATCCAGAGTGTTTCATCTGGATTGCCTTGGTACCGACTCGTCATACTCAATGCATATGCCACGTCTGGACGTGTGCATATCACGGCATACATGATCGATCCTATGGTTGATGCATAAGAAACACGACTCATGCGTTCGACCTCTTCCGATGTCTTGGTTGCCTGAGTTTTACTCAAATGCATCCCAGAAATCATTGGAAGGTACCCCTTCTTGGAGTTGGGCATGCTGAATCTTTCAAGAATCTTATCTATATAAGACTCCTGACTGAGTGATAACATCCGTCGTGATCTATCTCTATAGATACGGATCCCCAATATGCGTTGTGCCTCACCCATATCTTTCATCTGGAAATGGTTCTTTAACCATACTTTTACCGAAGATAAGAGAGGAATGTCATTTCCAATCAAGAGTATGTCATCGACATACAATATGAAGAAGACAATCTTACTCCCACTCGACTTGACATATAAGCATGGTTCCTCGACCGATCGAGTGAAACCATTCTCTTTTATCACCTGGTCGAAACAATGATTCCAACTCCGAGAAGCTTGCTTAAGTCCATAAATGGAACGCTTAAGCCTGCAAACTTTCTTAGGATTTTTAGGATCAATGAAACCTTCGGGTTGTACCATGTACAATTCCTCCTCCAAATAACCTTTTAAGAAGGCGGTTTTCACATCCATCTGCCAAATTTCGTAGTCATGAAAAGCGGCAATCGCTAAGATTATCCAAATGGAACGCAGCATAACTACGGGTGCAAAGATTTCATCATAATGCAATCCTTGCACTTTAGTGAAACCTTTTGCCACTAGTCGTGCCTATAAGTGTCTTGTTATCCCTCTAGAGAATGCTTTATCTTATAATGCCATTTGCACTGAAGAGGTCCTACCTTATCAGGCAAATCAACAAGATCCCATACGTCATTCTCATACATGGAGTCCATCTCGGATTGCATGGCTTTAAGCCATAGCTTAGAGTCGGAACAGGTCATGGCACCTTTATAGGTAGCGGGTTCGTTACTCTCTAGGAGCAAAATGTCATCTCTATCATTCTCCTCAACCATACCAATATATCTATCTGGAGGAATGTAGACTCTACCCGACCTCCTAGGTTCCTGAGGAATTATAACCGTAGCAGAAGTTGAAGGAACATCTTCCTCCATCGGTTGCTCGGTTTTTGGTTCTTGAATCTCCAACAGATCGAAGGTTCTATTACTTGACTTGTTCTCGAGAAACTCTTTCTCTAAGAACTTCGCAATAGCCGCAACAAAAACTCGATGTTCGGTAGGCGAATAGAAGTAATGACCAAACATTCCTTTTGGATAACCAATAAAGTATGTCTTGACCGATCGCGGGCCGAGCTTATCCTCGTATCTCCACTTGACATAAGCCTCGCAGCCCCAAACCCGAATAAAGGACAAGTTAGGGACCATTCCCTTCCATATCTCATATGGAGTCTTGTCTACAGCTTTAGACGGACTTCGGTTAAGTATAAGAGAAGCTGACAAAAGAGCATAACCCCATAATGAATCATGTACTACCGTGTGACTCATCATGGATCGAACCATATCAAGTAATGTTTGATTTCTCCGTTCGGACACACCATTTAATTGAGGTATTTCAGGTGGAGTTAAGTGTAATACTATGCCAAAGTCTTTAAGGTGTTGATCAAACTCATTTGAAAGATATTCGCCACCACGTTCTGATCGAAGTGCTTTAATCTTTCTTTCCAGTTGGTTCTCAACCTTATTCCGAAATTCCTTGAACTTTTCAAAGGACTCACTTTTATGCTTCATCAAGTAGACATATTCGTATCTACTCAAATCAACCGTGAAAGTGATAAAATATCTATAGTCGTCTCTTGCGTTGATTGACATAGGTCCACATACACTAGTATGTATGAGTCCTAATAGGTCATTAGCACGCATTCCAACACCTTTGAAGGAAATTCGAGTCATTTTGCCGATAAGACATGATTCACACGTGTCAAATGATTCGTAATCAAATGGGGAGATAGTCCCATTCTTAATGAGCTTCTTTACACGTTTTTTAGTTATGTGTCCCATACGACAGTGTCATAGATAAGTTTGATCTTTGTCACCAACCTTTATTTTCTTATTATTCATGTGTAATATGTCTGTTGTTTGATCTAAGATATAAATGCCATTCATGGAAACTGCTTTGCCATAAACCATTTCATTTAAAGAGAAAATACAGCTATTGTCTTTTATTGAAAATGAAAAACCGTCTTTATCAAGCACGGAGACAGAAATAATGTTCTTAGATAAACTGGGTACATAGTAATAATTATATAAATATAACTCAAATCCACTCGGGAGTTGGATTACGTATGTGTAGACACCATTTGTGTAGTCTTCCTTCACCACATAAGGGCCATCCCACTTAGAGGTGAATTTACCAATATGCTTGTGAGAGGTGATGATTGGCCTTCGCACTGCAAGTACCAGATCTCCTGCTTGGAAAGAACGAGGGCGCACTTTTTTGTTAAATGCGCGTGTCAACCTTGCTTGATAGCATTGGAGCTTTTGTTGGGCCTCTAGTCTTTTTTCATCGAGAGCCTCTAACTCTGCCAATCGCAACTTATCATTTTCATCTTCTGTGAGTCCCTCCTGAATCGCCATGCGTAAGGATAGGATCTACAACTCTAATGGCAACACAGCTTCCACTCCATACATCAAAGCATACGGGGTTGCTTGAGTAGGCGTTTTGTAAGTGGTACGATATGCCCACAATGCCTCACCAATTCTTTCATGCCAGTCCCGTTTTGACTTTGCTACTACTTTTCTCAACAAGTTGCAGAGTGTCTTATTGAAGGCTTCAGCCAAACCATTTGCAGGAGCGTTGTACATCAATGATTTGTATTGCCTGAACTTGAACTTTTCTGCCATACTTATCATCAAATGATTGAAGAATTGCTTTCCATTATCAGTTATAATTCGTTGAGGTACACCATACCTGTAAATGATCTGGGTTCGAATGAACTCCACGACATTTTCCCTTTTGACTTCCCGTAGTGTGATGGCTTCTGCCCATTTTGAGAAGTAGTCAGTTCCGGCAAGAATGTATCTGTGTCCATTCGAGGCCCTCGGAATGAGTGATCCTACACCGTCTAAACCCCAAGCTTCAAAGGGCCATGAAGAAACAGAAGGGTGTAATGGCTCTGGTGGTTGGTGTATGAAGTTTGCGTAGAATTGACAAGGCTCGCACTTTTTTGCGAAGTCCATACAATCTTCCACCATGGTTGGCCAGTAATACCCCATTCTTTTTACTCGATCATGAAGTTTAGGCCCAGACTGATGCGCACCATAAATGCCAGAGTGAGCTTCATGCATTGCTTCACGAGCTTCATCTTTACTTAAACACCTCAACCATTGTCCTAAGAAAGAACGTCTGTAGAGGGTGCCTTTGTAGTGAAGAAACTTTGGAGCGCGTCGACGTATCTCAACCTTGTGTCTAGGATCATCAGGTAGCTTTTGGTGGTCCAAGAAGTCAATGATAGGTTGACGCCAGTCATCTTCATCAGCTGTGTAGACGCATATCATGTTTGTTGCATCTACATTTTCTTCTTCTTCAAGTAATGACACTGCCCAACGATTGCAAACTGGAACTTGCATGGACTCTTCTGCCCCCAGTGCCAAAGTGGCTGCAAGGTTAGCAAGCGTGTCAGCCAACTTATTGGCACTCCTCAGTACATGCCCAATATTGATGGAGTCAAGTTGATTAAGCAATTGTAACGCATGTCGATGGTAGGGAATCAGATCCTCTTTTTTTTTACTTCATATTCATCAAGGACTTGGTTTATCACCAGTTGTGAGTCCCCATATATGTCCATATCCCTAACACCTATTTCGATTGCCATTTGAAGCCCAAGTATGAGAGCTTGGTATTCTGCCATGTTATTTGAACACAACTGAGTAAGTGTGAATGAGTATGGCATGACATGATTTTGTGGAGATATGAATACAACTCCAGCTCCGGCTCCATCCCGCCTTGCGGCGCCATCGAAATACATCTGCCAAGGAGGTAGAACGTCTACATAGAATATTTCTTCACCTGGTAGATCGTCTGAAAGTTCCCATTCTGCTGGGACTGGATGATCAGCAAAGAAGTCGGCAATGGCTTGACCCTTCTTAGCCTTTTCAGGTACGAACACTAGGTCATATTGTTTAAGTAATACTGCCATTTTGCAAGTCTACCAGATAATACTGGCCTTGAGAGTATGTACTTGGTGGGATCAGCTTTTGAGACTACATGTATAGTATGTGCTTGCATGTAGTGTCTCAACTTCTGGATGGCAAAGACCAATGCAAGACATATTTTCTCAATTGGAGAGTAATTCAACTCAGCTCCAACCAAGGTACGACTCAAGTAATAGAGCGCCCTCTCCTTACGATCTTCAATTTCTTGGGCACACATTGCCCCCAGCGAGCGTTCCTCTGCGCGATATATAAGACAAGTGGCTTTCCTGGAATTGGTGCCCCTAACACAGGTGCGATGGCCAAGTACTTCTGTATGTTGTCAAAAGCACTTTTGCATTTTTCATCCCATTGAAATAGAGCATCCTTTTTCATGAGATGACTGAATGGTTGGCAACGTCCAGCTAGGTTTGAGATGAACCTACGAATGTATGCTAGACGTCCTTGCAATCCGCGCAGTTCCTTCAATGTCTTTGGTTTTGGCATTTCATTGATAGCTTTTATTTTTGTTTGGTCAATTTCAATGCCTCTATATGTGACCACAAACCCTAAGAATTTCCCTGAAGTGACGCCGAATGCACACTTGAGTGGATTCATCTTAAGTTGACATTTTCTAAGTCTTTCGAAAATGGTTCGAAGGTCTTTGACATGGTCTTCCCTTTTCTTGTATTTGACCACAACGTCGTCAACATAACATTCTATTGTTTTATGCAGCATGTCATCGAAGATCTTCTGCATTCCTCGTTGGTATCTGGCGCCAGTATTCTTTAATCCAAACGGCATAACTGTATAGCAGAATATACTCTTTGGGGTTCGAAAGGCTGTTGCTTCTTGATCTTCACGTGCCATATGTATTTGATTGTAACCAGCAGTACAATCCATGAAGGAAAGTGCTTCGTGACATGTGGTTGCGTCAATCATCAACTCTGTAACTGGCAAAGGAAAGTCGTCCTTAGGGCACGCATTATTAAGGTCTCTGAAGTCGACGCATATGCGTAGTTGTCCATTCTTCTTCCTGACTGGGACAATGTTTGCAATCCAGGTAGGATATTTGACTTCACGGATAAAACCTGCCTCTATGAGTTTGTTAGCTTCCTTTTCGATTTCAAGTACGAGTTCTGGCCTGAAGCGACGTTGAGATTGCTTCTTGGGACTAATGCTTTTTTTTATTGCGAGGCGATGGACTGCAATTTTTGGACTGAGTCCAGGCATTTCTTTGTAGCTCCAGGCAAATACGTCTTTGTATTCAATCAATAACTTCTAATACTCTTCTTCTTCCTCCTTATTCAGTAGAACACTAACATAAACTGGCCGAGTATCTTCAAGAGTTCCCAAGTTGAGTTCTTTTAATTCATCCACAGTCGATTGCCCCCCATCTTCAATGGTTTCAGGGGCCTCGTCAGCCTCAACATCTTAACTATCATCAGGTATCTCTTCTACCGTTATATGGTATGATGATGTCACAATTTCCGAGCCTTTCGGGTTCTTTGTGTTAGATGAGCTTGAAGAAAAAGAAATAGGTTCTTTAACATCTTTTTGTTCGCCAGTGAGAACTATTATGCGCCTTCTTACTTTTAGTGGTTCATGTTGGATGATATCCACAACTTGCAAACGCTTCATGCGAGAGGGCACTGCGCTTCTGAGATCATCACTTAGTCTTACTTCTTCTTCATTTGGTTCCAAAGAAGTCGAGAGAGAAGGGCTTTCACCACCATCTTTCTTGTTGGCCCCTAGGCGATTGAAGACTGTGTTTGAAGATGTCCTAAACGATCACGTATTGTACCCTTCTTCTTCGTTTGCTGCGAAGAGTTTGATGATTCAGCTCCACTCACACCCTGATTTCCCAGCCTAGAGAAAACAGAAGTGGGTTTGATTGAAGGACTTGGTCTTCCCAACCTTGTGAACGCATAAGGACGAGCTTTTTCTGCAAGTAGATTTATTCGATCGAAGACTGAAGATGGATTCACCTTTTCTTTTCCTTCATCTTCTTCGACCTCTTCCACTGTGATGTGCTGAGAAGAGGCAGTAGTCCCTTTTCTACGAGCGCCAATCTTCACAGGTGCCTCAGGAGATTTATATCCAAGCCCAGCCTTTGTCGCTATGAAGCTTCCCTCTTGTTTGAATAACTCCTGCTGCGCTTTATTAAGACCATACGGCTCTACTTCTATAACCATGCCGAGAGGAGTTGGTTTTGTAAAGTCGTACCCAGCCTTTGCTAATAGCTTGTAAGCATTAGAATCAAATGCTCCCTTGCTTTGCTCTTCTGAGGACTTTCCAGATGAACATACGAAACCACTTGGAGGAGGTTTCACGATTTTTGTTTGAGATGAACTTGGAAGAGGTGTGATGATTTTGGCCACCCATTCTTGTTTAACCACATTACTTGTCTTTCTGTCCCTAAACTCTGTCTTTGATGTTGGACACTCTGCAAAAGGACTCTCCCCATCTTTGCGGCGAGACTTTGGGATGTAACGCAGTACTGGTGGTGTATTTTTCTGCAGTAACTCTTGTTTTTTAAGTGACGCAACATGAGGAGTAGTTGTTTTGCTAGCCGTGTTAACTTTTGGCTCAACATTATTTTCTTTTGCAGGATTTAAAGCTGCATCTTCTTCGATAATGTTCTTTTTTAGCTTACCTTCTTTTCCAGTTGAGGAGATGGTGGTTGGCATGAACTCGCTTGGCGCACCATGCTCGTCGAAAAACTTTGCATCTGCGAAGAATGCGTCAACCTTGAAGAACGGTTCGGAATCTCCGTCTATTTTTCTCTCACCACCACGATAGTATTTCAAACATTGGTGGAGTGTTGAGGCAACAACCCCATTTTCATGTTTCCAAGGTCGCCGAAGTAGCAACTTAAATGATGTCTTAGCCTCAATAACATGGAAGAGTGTGTTTCAGAAGAAAGATCGCCCATGCTTAGATTTACTCAGATCATACCAATTGCCTTTTCTCCATTCAAGTTGAAGCCATGAATGACTGTTCGACTGCTGGAGAGTTCTTCCGTCGTGATCCCCAATTCCTTCATTGTGGCTTTTGGCATGAGATTGACTCCTGAACCTCCATCTATCAAGATACGATTGACTTTGTATCCTCGAATGTACCTTGACACATAAACTGGCCTATTGTGAGGCTTGGACCCAAGAAGCAAATCCTCATCTGAGAAGGTCAAGGCCGCGTTGCATGAGACACATCCAGCCGGAAGTTCGACTAGCTCAACCTTATCTTTCATCTTGCCTGCATACAATTCTGGTTTCTCCAACCCTTTAAGTATCAATTGACGCTTCTCTTTGGGTAGATGAAAAATTTCTTTCCACCCCATGTTTGAAGGAAGGGCATCAAGAGCTGCTGCTACTTGATTGTCCTTTTGAAGATGAGATTGTTGTGACGATGGCACATCATCTGTATCTCCATCCTTTCTTTTTTCTTCATTATCACCACCTTCATTAGTTGAGATGGTGCACATGCTAACCTTTTTTAAGAAATTATGCGGGAAGAACTCTTCTAGAGTAACTGGACTCAATGGTTCTTGCTCCAGCAGATCGATAGGCATGACATGTGGTTTGATTATTGCTTTAGATTTCTTCTTCCCTTTGGATTTGCGAGGCTTTGTCTTCTTTGATTGCCTTTTTCGGCGATGGATAGGTTGCGCTGCTTGCTTTGTTTGTTTCCTTGGCTTCTTGCGCGTCACCACAGTCCATCCTTCACCATCATCATCTTCATCCTTCTTATCCTCTTTCCTATCTTGAGTACTTAAGTTCGCTTTCAGTGGCGATGGAGGTAGTGACGATAATGACATGGTAACCCATAATTCCACAGGCACCAAGCTTCCAAATTGCAACATACGCACGTACCACCCTTGATTAATAGTTGGCTCCTCAGGTTGGTCCGAGGTTGCAGTAGTTTGATTTGCAGCTACTGTTTCATCTAAGTCAAGGATGATCTTCCCATCTCTAGAGAGCTGCATCTTTTATGGGAAAATTTAAGACGAAAATAATATGGGAAACAAGAATTTATTTTATAACTGAAAGATTGAGGGTTACAACTTTCGTGACTCTCTTGATTCCATCCTAAGGGTTAGGGTTTTGATAGTATTACGAGGGTCTTATCGACTTAATCTCGTAGGAAGAAGATGATGTCTTTTTTGTGACTTATTCCATCCCACCTACAATTTGGTAGTAGGAGGATGGGGTCTTTTGACTTAATCCATCTGCTCTTCTTCTAAACCCTAAACACAAGTTTATATAGTAGTCTAGTAGCTTGGAGGCCAAGACAAAATATTCTCTATTTCCCTAAGAGATTATCACAATCTTTGATGATAATTATCTCTAAATAATAAACATATTATCTAATAATTATCTACCAAAATATAAAATTTCGGTGTCTACAGTATATTCCCATTGAGACTGCAGCAACTTTTGCTCCATTCCCGACTCGCAGGTCCACATCACCCTTTGCGAGAGGTGTGATGTTTTTTAGGCCCTGTAAATGATTACACAGATGAGAACCACAACCAGTATCAAGTACCCAAGTTCCGAAACTTGCTTGGTTAATCTCAATTATATGAATATAAGATGACATACCCACAGGAGTGACGCGGCCTGCTTTTATGTCCTCACGGTACACGGAACAGTTCCTCCTCCAATGCCTAGTCTTGTGGCAATGGTGGCACTCACTGTCACTGTCCTTGCTTTTTGCCTTGCCTTGTGAGCTACTAGTCTCACCAGGGCCACTCTTACCCTTTACTGACTTTTTAAACTTTGGCTTCCCTACATTTAGGTCTCCATGAGCCTTGCCCTTACCTTTGTTTTTGTTGGAAATCATGTGAACATATTGCTTCATGCTCCCACTCAATTTCAGATCCTTCTCGATCTGTACGAGAAGTGAGTGTAGCTCATGAAGACTTTTCTTCATGTCATTCATGTAATAATTTGCCCTAAAAAGGGCAAAACTATCATGAAGTGAATGAAGCACACGGTCAATGACTATGCTCTCACTGATTTTGCAATCAAATGCCACCAGTTTCTCGACATTCTCAATCATATCAAGAATGTGTGGACTAACCGGTTGGCCCTTATGGAGTTTCGCCTCAAAGAAGCGACAGGTATGCTCATAAGTAACGATTCTCGGTGCTTTTGAGAACTCGTTAGTAAGCGTGGTGAAAATCTTATTTGCACCTTGGGCAATGAAGCGACTTTGCAAATTGGGTTCCATTGCAAAGATGAGTT
>JAIUZE010032435.1:0-14824 GCA_022085475.1 Heliosperma pusillum | reverse complement strand
AATCACAAAGAGACTACAAAATAAATCATAATCTACCATCCTTACCATTCTATCTCACAAGTGTATTATTTTATTAAGGTCAAGTTATTTATGGAAGGGTACACAAACGTGCGTCGGGAGCAAAATAGCTCTGATACCAACTGTAACACCCTCAAATTTGCGGAAAGAAAAAAAATAATTTAACTAAGTAAAAGATAAGAATACATAACAAAGGTGTCTGAAATAAAAAGGTTCATTACAAAACGGAAAATAATATTATACAAAAGAAATATACAAGACGGGAGACATATCTCCCGTATAAATACGGAAATAAAAAGAGTGTATAATAATATACAATCTAAAGAACCGAATATAGGTCCAAGGTAAATACTTCGCTCGCTAGCTCGTCAATGTACCCAATGTATGCATCACAAACCTGCCAACAGCATTAAATATAAACACGGAAGCCACAGTCAGTGGGGAGTAACTCCGAGTTCTCCCAGCCACGAAATGTCGAGTTTAATGAAACATGAATAACATAAAAGCAATGTATATAGAAAATACAAAAACCTTAACATATATGATATGCTTTTCATGTTATGAAACAATTAACTAACATATAACCTATCATATGAAAGCTATCATGTGAATCCGATTAATAATCTATAATACGAGGTAGGGAAGCTGGTATGCTGGCTCAGCGGTTACATTTAAAACATGGCCATGATACACTCAAACCCTAATCAAACATAATATCATGTGATCGTGTTAACAACCGGTAATGCAAACTCTATCAACCTTAGCCGGCTTGCATATCACCTTCTAAGATTCATAGAATCATAAAACATGAAAGACCAATACGTCTAGAAACAGGCATAAGTTCTTAGCACCGTCAATAGTCGACTTCTGTAACTCGAGGCTATACCACAAGGTAGGAAAACATCCTAGTCCTAGACTGATCAGACCTAGCGACAACAGCTATTCCATTCCCCGTCTCATGACATAACCGTACACGAGAAACTCTACTAGGCGACCCCCTAAGCAGCGATGGCTAGTACTTAAGCTGGTTCCAACCCCAAAACGGATTAGGCAACCATGCCCCGACTTGGATATAAACCCACCAAGCCGAGACACAAAAGCTATCAAGCGGCAAACTCCGTATGCTCGTTAAAGATAGTACGGGCCTATCAATGTCATGGTCCAAGCTACTCATTTAGAATTAGAATGATCAAGACGCCATATATCCATAATTCTCTATGGGTACTTAGTCAACACGACACCAACCATATAATAAATCAGTCACGGGAAAACATCCTATCATGTGACTAATTGCATATCAATAATAATCAAATATCATATCGCCTCATATCTACTAAGGCTAATTCATAATTAAATACAACCTCACTTGAAGACAAATCCCCGACCCTAGTCCCGCGACGGGTCATCAGTCAAATCGGGGCTGACTAGATCTTCGTTTGACCAAACCCGTTGGATCAAACCGGCTAGAAGCAGAGTCTTTATCACATAGACATAAAATCAACATATTCATTACATGTTATTTTATTACTACTTCTAACATGTGAATTATCATATTATACCCAAAAACCCGCTTGACTAAAATGATAACCAATTAAACTACGACCTCGTCTTATAATTTCTAACATGTGAGAAATAATAATTTATGAAAAAACCTTTTTAATTAAATATTTTACTTATTAACATTTCCCACTTGCTAAATATTACAAAACACGATAAAACGGTAATAACTCAAAAACCGTCACAAGACCAAGGGAGGGACCCACGGGCTGACTTGGGCCGACCAAGACACGGGCCTGAACTGGCCCACGGGCTGTTTTGGGCTGACTTGGGCTGTTTTGGGTTTTTTTATCGACTTTACTAAAAACCGTTTCTTAATATTTCCCGCATGCTTAACATATTTAAAACCCGTCAAAACAACAACATAAAAATCAAGTATCGACACAACTCCCAAGGACCATACCCGGACCAAATCCAGACCGGGCTGGACCGGCCTGAACCGGTCTGACCAGGCCTGAACCGGCCGGTTTGGGCTGGTTTCCAGCCACCCAATTCGGCCACCACCAAAACAACAACCCCAATTTATTTCAACATGATTTTTAATTAACAACAGCCATTTTAACAACCAATCCAACCATCATTCATACAAAAATCATTATTATGAACCAATCATCAAATTCATCAAGAACACTAAACATATTAAAAATTCCATACAACATAAAAATCATACTACTTATCATGTTACTACTAAAAATCATAAGTAACCATAATATGAACTAAAACAAAAGATGAACCAAAAACAAAAGAAACAAAAGCTATGTAACATTAAATCGTCGAGTAACTCGGAATCGTTACCTAGCTAGCAAAATCAAGTAGCACCAAAATAAGAAGTAAAGAAAAACCCGTCTACTAATCTTCACCCAAAATATACGAGTCACCAAACTCGTCTTCAAAATCTTCCCCTATAAGAAATGACAAGAAAAACATTATTAGAACTTAAACTTGATTTTCCATAATTAAATGTTGAAAACGATTTTGACGGAATTGAAAATAAACCGTACTGAAGATGGAGAGCGAAGAGGAGATTCTAGAAATATAAGTTAGGACGGATTTAATTAAGAAATGAAGGTTTTATGATGATTTTGCTCAAGAACGACGAAGAACGAATGAAGAACGACGAAGAACGAATGAAGAACGACGAAGAACGATTAATTAGATCCTAAGTTGATTTATTGTAAAATGAAAAGGTTGTTGGTGAGTAATGATGGGGTGAGTGCCGTGTAATATAGAGGAGAATAATGAGTCGGGTTTTGAAATTGTTGTTACGGAATTGACTCGGTTTAATAAATATATTACGGTAATTAATTAGATATTAAATTAATTAAATCAAATATCAAGATATTATATTATTGTAATCAAAAGAAAGGAAAATATCAAGGCCTAAGAGAGGAAGAGGAGCCGTGTGGATGAGTGATTGTCGGGTCTGTTTTGTAAACGGTTTGCGTAATTTTCGTTGACGGATCGATAAAGTAGTAAATATCTAAGATATTATTATTAGATTAATCAAAATAATGAAAATATCCTAAAGTGAGTGGAAAAGGATGACATGGGCGTGTGACTCATGCCAAAGTCGGGTTTTGGGTTTGTTTCGGGGTTTACGATGACTCGGGAATAGTTAAATGACGTTCGGGTTAAAACCGTAAAAGTTATTCTTTAATTCCAAATAAATTCAAAATAATTATATTAAATTTTCATAAATCCAAATAAATCTTAATAAAAATAAATTAAAAATATTATTTTTTTAAATAAAATTTCGGTCTTCAAACTTATAAGGCGAGTCGGAAAAAGTCAACGAAAGTCAAAGTTGACTTAAAAACGGGATTCTCATGGAATCTCTCGAAAATTCCAAATACGAAGTCGGAATTTCAAAATTCAACTGGAAACAATAAATTCCACTTTAAAACTTAAACAGGCTCAAAAGTATTCGTAAAATATTTTCACTAGAAAAATAGGGTACTTTTCGGGTTGTTACAGCGTGTGGCTCGGCAGTGTTCTCGCAACGCTTTCACGGTCCTCATTGATCCTCCGGGGTCGGTGTTTAAGGAGCCTTTTGATGCTGAGATCCAGGCTGACCTAGCTGGTGCTAGTACGGACGCCCTCCTCCTTCCTGACGAGGATTACCCAGGGTTTGTTCGTCGTAGATTGGCGTACTGGGCGATCGTGGTAAGAATTGATTGCCTTTTTTTGTATTGAATTTTGAGAATCGATAAGTTTTTTGTTGATGAACCATTTGATCTTTGTAGGAGATAAAGGTGGCAGGCGTCGAGCCTCCAGCTTACCCCGAGGTGCTTGAGTATACGGATGTGGCTGGCTCCTGATCGTGCTTGTCGCGAGCCCGATACAAAGATAAATTACCCAGACTAGGCTAATAACAAATTAATGTAATTAGGGAAGTAGGGGTCGATCCTTAGGGAGATGGTGTTTCCTATAAGATGTGAAATGTCTCGCAATTGGGTTTTATCTAACGAATATCTGGGTTTTGGGATTTTGATATCTAAACTAATATAAAGCATAAATGAAAACAAAATAAAAACAAATGAAAACAATAAAGCAAGTGATGAAAAGCATCTAGGGAAGTAGGTTCACACATGTAGATTGATATATTGATGAAATTGGATTTGGAACATGCAAGTAATTCATTATGAGTTCGTAAGAATGATGTGTTCATTACAATCATAGATCAGATGGTCTAGCAGGCTTTTAGGCGATTTACTAGG
Organism: Heliosperma pusillum; assembly: GCA_022085475.1. Classification (NCBI taxonomy): domain Eukaryota; kingdom Viridiplantae; phylum Streptophyta; class Magnoliopsida; order Caryophyllales; family Caryophyllaceae; genus Heliosperma; species Heliosperma pusillum. The sequence continues at coordinate 10,532 of JAIUZE010032435.1, read as the reverse complement.
TCTTAATCTACCATGTCGTGCTTTGTCTATTCAATTCACGCATCTCTACCTTGGAAAAGAATTCCATTTTAGTCGATGATTTCCGGCCAGAAATAGTTAACTATCATTACAATCCAAACATGCATAGACACAACGTTTTAAAAGCACAACTTCTTTTATCCAATTAACATCTTTTAATCAATCTAACATGGCTACCCTACACCCTAGAAAGGTGACTACTCACTCATGATAATGTTTAAATCTAAGATGATATCAACAATGAAAACAAGGATAGACATGTTTATTTGACTCTTTATATGGCGATAATAACGACGCTAATTGATAATCTAGGAAATGAAATGACGATTATAACGACACTAAAATGAATCTAAGACAATATGTATGGAAAATAACAATCAAATAGAAAACAATAAAGGACATTAAACAAAGGATAAAACAGAAATACCTATATGACGATCAATGACGATAATGATAACAATAATAGAAAATCCTTGCACATAATAAACGATCCACCAATTACAACTCTTGAACCACACAAAGGAGATTTCAAGGATGAAAATCTTATTGATCTAAGCTAATGTTTTGATATGAAAAGGACAGAAATAAACTAAGAACTAAAGACTAAAGAAGAAGAAAATGAGAGAAGGGAGGCTAGTTCCCCCTCCTCCTAATCTAAGGAGAAATGTAAGAAGAGAAGAGAACAGAATTGTGAAGAGGTGTGTGTTGAGAAGAGGGGCTGGAGCATCTATATATAGCATTAGGGTTTCGTGGAAAAGGGGTCAAGCATTGAACATATACGACAAAAGAAGAAAGTTGAAGCGATTTGTGCGGATCAGCAGGGATACCTGATCGGGTACACCACTTACCCGATCGGGTAAGTTGTATTCCAGGTCCTTTGACCGTCGTTTCATCTTCCTTTGCTTTGACTTGACTTCCATCATCCCCCTTGACCTCTTGAGTCGGGTTTGTTGATAGGGTTTGATGTAAAACGATGATTGCTTTTGCCTAATTAATTGATCTTCCGACAACTACGAAACTGTCTTTGCTTTTTCTCTCTTTTGAATTAGTGAACCTTCTTGAAATGCCTTTCACTTGGTCAAGCTTTGCTTCACAAATCGTCGGGTTCTAGGCAAATGCTCGGAAATATAGAAAAATGGCGTAGAAACGTTACTTTTCCTACAAAACAGGTTAGAACACAGGAATTCGCCTAGAAGACGATATTAGCTCATAAAGTGGCTTAACAAAGCACAAATGACATACAAAACCGAGCTAAATTGGGGGTTAAAATCATAAAAATATTCACTTATCACTCCACGACGATTTCAGAGCTTTGTGAGTTCAGCGTGACGGTGACCGATGCTGGTTTGGAGAAGTGGGAGCACCTCGTGAGTAGGGTGAGCTTCCAATCCATGACCATCCTTGTTGCATAGGAATGCATTTGTTTTCACTTTGATTTTTATTTGAATGTAGATGGCCTCGTTTCGGCACGTTGTGTTGTGGAAGATGGCCAACCGGTTGCGGGCTACAGCCGTTGAGGCACTCGCGGGTGGTCGGGACCGACGGGTAGGAACCTATCGTTCCCTTTTCATTTTTTTTTTTTTTTTTTTGTTGTATTTTTGAAATAAAAGGATTGACTGAAATGAGGCATTACTTTCGCAGAGAGCCTTCGAGCATGAGGTGGCGGAGTCTCGGGAGGAGATAACTTGTTTGCTGAGGGAGCTAGAGGATATGGATACTGAGATTGCTGCCCTCGAGGTTCTAGCTGGGCTCACTGGTGATGAGGATTAGTCGTTTCCTATTTTTGTTGTTTTGTTTTGTAGACTTGTTGATGAACGGTGATTTCGTCGTCAATTCACACATCAAAAATAAACCCAATATAGTAGTATATAGGGGTCTAATTCACGAGGATGGAGGGGTCAACTACAAGCTTGAATGCGTCATATTCTAGCCTAACAAGAATTGAGTGAGGGGACTAACGACGAACTACTAAACGCAACAAATTGGTAAAGATAATAAGGTTGTAAACAAATTATGGAGAACTAAGGTAAAGGGTTCAGCTTAGGGGGATCAATGGGTTAGTCAGCTAATTAGCAAGTGGTGGTAAGTTTGAGTAGAAGACAAAGCTATCGAATTTGTCTCAAATTACTCATATAAACACAAGTCTAATCATCTCTACCGCCGTCGCTTAAGAGATAGTCAAACGATATTCGATAAAGTTCGTAACTTTCGTTTAGGCAATTTATCGAACACTTAGTGTGCATATGAGTAGTACTCTAATTATCACCACGAATCCACTAATTATTCAACTAATTCTCCCACATAATCCTCCCATAGGTTCCCCCTAAACCCTAGAGGGGAAACTACTCACTCATATTCAAAGTAAATTCAATATTAACTAAGGATTGCATAAGGAAATCAACAACAATCAACAGTTTCTAATTAACAATGAATAAAATAACAAGGCTTGAAATGAAAACTTAATTAAAGACAAGATTAAGTAAAGAAAGTATACCAACTTAGAACAAGGTGAGAACTTTAATATAATAACCAAGATTTTGTCACAAATTTTTGAATACAAACCAAGTTCCAACTCTAAACCAAGTCTCAATTGCTAATTAACCAACTAATAAGCTTAATTATGGAAGATTAATAAAAGCTTAAGTACTAATTCTATAAGAGTTTCAGATCTAGGGTTGTGTGCCCTCTAATTACACAAGAGGATCTATTTATAGGTTTACAAAATGTAGGAAAGATGGGCTTCGAAAGACTTCATAGGCTGGCAAGGTCCACGACCGTGAAGGGTGTTTCACGGTCGTGAAAGCAGTCTCACAACCCTTAAACTGCAAGTCACGGTCGTGAGATATGTGGCAGGGCAGGACCTTATTTCACGATCAAGTCACGACCGTGAAATGAGTTTCACGACCGTGACTTCACTTTCACGACCGTGAAATAAGTTTCACGGCTGTGAGCTGAAATGGTCGAAAATGCATCTTCTTGGAAAGGCATCTCACGACCGTGAGATACCTTTTACGCCCGTGAAATGCTCATTTTCCTTCTTCCTTTGCTTGACTTTGTTGCTTTATTCCCGGTTTCGCTTGCCTTGACTCGGGAGGGCTTTGGCGCATCGAGTAGGGCCCCCCAAGGGTATGTGGGGCCCCCAAGGTATGACGTGGGTCCTCCAAGTGATCCATCTTCTTTTTTGTCGATCAAAGTTAGGCAGAAATAGCCTAAAATGGCGGTTTACCTACAAGAACACGATAAAAACGCGAAATGTGCTAGAAGAAGGTAAAACACGTAGAAACGCTGTCAGTGAGCGTTAAAGGCAAGCAAAACAAGGCAAAAAGAGGTGGAAAAGTAGGGTGAAATGACACTATACCAAATCTCCCCAAACCAAACCTTACTCGTCCCGAGTAAAGATGAACAATGGTCAAGACCCTTATTGAACTACGCTAAACCTAACCGATACAAGGCAATTAACGGGCCTGGCTCCGCCCCTTGAACTCGGAACAAGGTATCCATGAGGTAGGATACCTTCTTGCAAGGCAAGTGGGGTCTTGCCAAAACTCCGATGCATTCTAGACAATAAAGCACACAAAACATATGAGAATTCATCTACAAAAGCAAGTGGCAACATGCCTCATCCATGTGCCGGGGTTCATCTAAAATGGAAAAATTTCAAGCATGCAAATTCCTATGTACTTACTAGTTTTACAAAGAACTAGGCCTAGAAAGATAGAAATGAAGCACTTCTTTATTGTGTAAAATTATTATATTCGTTCACGTTCACTAGAAAGCTTTGTCAAGATTGATAAGGCGGGATGGAAAGTGAGGGCCCCATGGTGATAGAAGACACTGTAGGATCGGAATTCCGCCTCTCACCTAAGTGAAAGGAAGGGTCGTCCCCTCTTAGCCATGTAACGTAGGAGTAATCATCAAAAAGGTAAGGAAACGAGATGTTTGAGTTCTTATTTGATTTCCCTTTTTTTTCTTTTTGTTTTGTTTTTGTGATTTCTTTTCTTTTTTATTTTGATTTTTGCTTGATTTGGGTGCCTTTTTGGGAGCAAGATACCCTAGCGAAAGGTGTGCGGCGGAGACCAACAATAGGCAAATCCTCGCCGTAGCGACATCGAGAGCGACCCCATATGTAGTGAGGGTAATCTAGAAGAACCTAGAAGTCTTTATATGCACTCCCTAAGTTAGGACTAAGGCAATGATGGAAGAATTTCCTTTTTGTGTTTGAACTCAATTTTTGGACTTGTGATGGAAGAATTTCCTTTTTGTCAAATGTAGTGAAATGTGATGATTGGACAATTACATGGCCTCGAGAGTCACCTAGGAAAGCGTTCACCAAGGAATTTTCACACCATGGGGATGGACAAGATGGTAAATGCAAGCCCTGAACTAGGCTCTAGGAAACGGTGCGAAAATTATACTAAAAATGCACATTAAAGGGTGTTTCAAAATCTATTTTAATAGGCAAAGTGCTAAGCAAAAACTATCTAAAAGGGCCTATCCAAGCTTGTTCAATTTCCAAATTAGGCATTTTAACAAGTTTTCGTAAATGCAACTATATGCCATGATCTAGAATTAAGCAACATATATACAAACTAATGCAAATGCTCTAGTGAACTACGTGACAATTAATCTAATGAACCCCCTAACAGCACATAAGTCACACAACCGCAAATTCATCAAAATCCACATCGCAATCATCAACAATTCCTCCAAACTCCTCATGTGACAAGAAGTAAAGAAAGAAAGAAGGGGAAGGAATAAGAACGATCATACCATGGCGGTCTTCTTAATCCCTTCTGTAAGTCTCTTAAGCGATGTGTAGCGGACCTATGTATGGAGGTTAGAAGAAAAAACAATGCAAATATATACAAACTAAGATATAAACAAGCTAATTTTTAGTATTTTTCAAACTTTTTCGATTTTTTTGGATTTTTGAATGATTTTAAATACAAAATAAAACATGTTTTTGGAATTTTCAAATTATAAAAATAATTACCCATCCCCCACATAGGAACATACATTGTCCCTAATGTATGAAATGGGATAATCAAAAGTAAAGAAATGCATGTTTTTGGTGTTTTTGGTTTTCAAAAAGGAAAGAACATGTTTTTGGGGTTTTTTATATTTGGGAACAAAAGCAATATGTACAAAATTTACAAAAGGGTTAGTTATGCAAATGTAAAAATCTAAATGAAATGCATGAACTAATTAATACGCCTAGAACTAAATGCAAAGTGATATAATACAAAGTGCATGATCTAAGTGAATGAAAGCTAAACTATATGCTAATCTAGAGTATCGTTGCGGTGGTAATTTGCAAAAATGCAATGCCCCTCATGGGGGTACCTTCCACAAGAAAGTCTAGATAAAAAGGAAAACAAGGAGTGCCATATCAGAGTCTCGTCGTGGCGGTAATGTGCATAAATGCAATGCCCCTCATGGGGGTACCTACCACGGGAAAGTCCAAAAATGACACCGAAAAGTGCAACTACGTGATGCATGAAAATTATCTAAATGCTATGAATGTGATTTGTTAATTTGGATTTTCCATAAAGGAGCAAAATATTGGTGTCCAATGGGATGGACACCCGCCTCCAATGTTACCGAGGCCAACCAACACAACAATAAAAAATACAAGTTAAAGGTGCAATTCAAGTCAAACAATGAGAAAAGAGAAGGAAACACGCACTAGAGGGGAGGGGGTAGATGCTAAACAAGCCACCTAGATACCACTCCAACTCTTCCTATTATCAAACAAAACACGCATCCTCCTCAAAAAGTCTCCATATCATCCTCAACATTCTCATCCCGCCTACCACCACCACCCTCTTCCCGATCCCCATGGTCTCCCCCGGTCTCCATGCCGTCTACCCCTCTTTGGTTTCCATGGTTGGGAAACAACAAGTCACGTTGTGCCCAGTTTGGCAAAAAACCGTTCTGGTCAATGTACTCTTGGTTAGCCAACAAGTAATAGTTGGGGTAGGTGGCATAGTAGCTGTTCACCCGGTCTTCATGTTGTTGGAGCCAGTGTCCTCCACAATTAGTGCAATAACATAAATAAATCTCTGTAGGTTCACAGGGTATACTTTGTATAATAATCAGTTGATTAACGCTTATCAATAACGGTTGGCTTGCTAGATAAGTTTGACGTTATTGTCATACAGATGGCGGTGATCAACTGGTCCCTAAAAGTCACACCTAAAGGATGTGTTTGAGAAAATAATCATATTGATGCCTTATTAAATGACTAAAAGGTTAGTCGATGTTTTTGACTAAAAGGTTAGTCAATGTGATGAAGACAGATTATTTAATAACGATTAAATAAAGTTAGCTGAGACGAATTAACTGTAATTCGTAAATTGAATATAAAATGTTATATTTAATTGTTGTATATAATGTAAGCTAATTAACCGGATTGTAAAACATCGACGACGTTTTAGTAAACATCGACGACGTTTTTCATAAAAAAGACGATACTTGCCCTTTTCCTTTATCTCTCTAAACACATTCTCTCCCAAATTCATCAAAACCCACTAAATTAAAACACTCATCCTCTCCCACCACCCCCACCGCCACCACTGCCGCCGTCCCGTCCCGCCCCCTGCCGTCCCCCCTTGCCGTCTTCCCGCCGCACGACCGCCGTCCACCTGCTCCGGTATGTATTTCTTCTCTTTTTTTTTTTTTTTGTAGATCTACTTATATTGTTCTTGTATTTGTGTTTACTATGTTTAAATTTGTTTGTTGTTAGTTTTTGTATTAATTAAACTTGTAGTTATTTGGTTGTTGTTGTAATTAGTTGTTGTAATTTGTTTTGTCTTAGTTTTTAATTATTTCATAATATGTTTGTTTTTGTTCTTGTTAGATTTGTTGTAAAATCAATTTGTTAGTAATTTGTTGTTAGTAATTTGTTGTTAGTAATTTGTTGTTAGTAATTTGTTGTTTGTAAGTTGTTGTTAGTAATTTGTATGAGAAATATGTATAAAGATAGAATTAATCGGTTTTATTTTCGAGTTTTTCATCCCGATATGATGAAATTTGGAGGAAAAAAAAATTTTCCCCCATGGTTGGACAACCAAATCACACGTCCAACCATGGGGGAAAAAAAATTTTCCCCCAAGTTCCACCATGGTGGGACGTGTGGTTTGGTTGTCCTACCATGGTGGGATTAAATTTCTGGAAATCCACCATGGCTGGACAACCAGATCACACGTCCCACCATGGTGGAAATTCCAGAATTTTCATCCCACCATGGTGGGACGTGTGATCTAGTTGTCTAGCCATGGTGGGATTTCCAGAATTTAAATCCTACCATGGTTTGAATTTTTTGATTAAAAGTCCGTCCATGGTTAACCCAAATTTTTTTTTTAGTTTGTTAATTAAGTTGATTAATTTAATTATTTCGATGCTAATATGTTTTTGGAATATTATTAACGCTTATTTGCATGTTTTAATTGTGTAAATGCAGATGGGTGATCGAGGAAAGAGCGTTATGGTTCCCGAAGATCGTACGGTGAACCGTAGAGTCACGGCTTCAAAGCGTCGTATTGTTTTTCGGTGTAGTAGATCTAATCCCGTTAGTAGCGGTATTTCTGACATGGAGAGGTCGGAGGAGGTAGGAGGTAGTGTTCCTCAGATTGTTCATGGTTACGAGGAAGCGGAAGATAATATTGTTGACGAGGGTTTGGTGGACACCGAGTCTGAGGGCGAGGAGGATATTGTTCAGCGGTCCGTACCTTTATCGAGATTGGAGGTACCGTTGTCTCAGAGGTTAGCTCGGGACTCCTTTGGTCGCTATTCTAGGTTGGATGATGGTTCGCAGAGGGAGCCGCGGAAGAAGCCGCGCAGCGATAGTGATTGGCTCCTTAGAGACCCAGTTTCTGGTGGGCCCCGTAACATATCGGTGTTACGCTGTTTTGGGGGGCATGTGGCATATAGTAGTTGGACTGAGACCGAGGAGGCTAGGTCCTTTATTAAGTGTTACGAGAGGCTGAGTTATGTGGATGGGTTAGGGAGCATGGAGGTGCCGGTTGATGTTGTTAGGAGGTTTCAGCTGACTGGGTTGACTGGGTTGACGATGTGCTGCACGACAGCTTTGGATGAGAACCTTCTTAGCGCTTTCATAGAGAGGTGGCAGCCGGATACCAACACTTTTCATATGCCTTTCGGGGAGATCACTATTACGCTTCACGATGTGGAGGAGATTCTTGGGATCCGGCCTACTGGTACGAGGGTGTTTGTTCGAGGTACCTCCGTTGCCGGTTCTTCGAGGGAGGAGGCGGGGTTGAAGAGGGCCGTGGCAGGTTTTTTTGGCAAACCTCCCGGAGAGGTGGCACCACCGTTATATAAGGGTGGTGGCTTGTTGGTGTCAGCTTTGAGGGCTCATATCAAGGAAGGGACTGAGCAGGACTCCCTACGTGCTTATTTGATATTGTTGTTGGGACAGACTTTGTTTGTGGACAAGTCTGGTGATAGGGTGTCAGCTCAGTTGTTCCCCTTACTTGATGATCTGGAGCAGGTTGGAGAGTATGCTTGGGGTGCCGCTTGTTTGGCATATCTGTACCGGCAGCTAGGCATGGCATCGCGACGGGATGCTCGCGGTGTTAGTGGGTGTCTGCCCTTATTGCAGGCATGGATTTACGAGTACTTCCCCCAGTGTCGGCCACACGGGGGAGATTATTTGGAGGGCAGGCCCCACTTTACACGAAAAGACTCCAATGCTTTTTCATACTCTTCCACGGTTAATGCATCAATAACCCGTACCCAACCCGCTTCTGGATTATAGTAGACAAGATCTCTATACCACTCGGTCTTGTAGCTGTTCAGGGTTTTGGCATTGATGGCGCGGTTCACGTGCCACCGACACAATAAATGACTAGAACCGGGAAACACCTCCCTAAGAGCGGCGATCAAACCCAACTCCCGGTCGGTGACGAAGACGGTAGGGGAAACAAAGACAGGTGCAAGAATGTCCGACAACCGCCTCAAAATCCACGTGTAGGAATCCTAGGACTCCGTAGAAACAAGTGCACAACCAATTAGGAACGAATTCCCGGTCGGGGTAACACCAACAATCTCAACCAGTGGATTCTTATAGGTGTTTGTCTTGTAAGTAGAATCAATGAGCACAACATAATGATAGGCTCGGAAACGCTGCACGGCTACGGGATGTGCCATGAATATATGAGAGATCTGTCGTGTCTCCGGATCACTCAAATGCCACATCAAATAATGTGCTTCTACCGCAAGAGCAAACATTTGTTGAGCCGTGTTCCTTCCACCCCTAAATTCCCGCCTCAGTTTCTTCGTCTCGTTATATATTTGATTATTTGACGGTTGAGGTTTAGCCGGCGTTCTTTGGTGAAGAGCGTTCTTGATGTCTTTTGGAAGCACACCTGCCTTAACCTGTTGCCTCACATACGCTTTCTCCTCGTCATCCAAAGCCGCAAAATGACGATCACCATCCTTGTAAACCACTTCCTCGTGATTGTGAAACCCTTTACCCTCGGCAGTGATTATGTTCCAAACTGCACCGCTATCGTCACCTTGCCAAGGGTAGTTCTGCACGGCTCGGATACGGAAAGTGCATCCACACTTATTCGACCCACGACGCTTCTCAGGATTATCAATTGGAGGAGGTCTACCATACCTTGAACATCGAAAGTAAAATGCCAACAACCCGTCTTTTCTTCTGTTTTTTGCCCCATTATTTGCTTTAACCAAAGCAAAACCATGATCCATTGCAATCCTACTCGCCCAATTAAAGGCATCATCGCAGGTAACAAAACCTAACGTCGTTTCAAAAAACGGATTGTAATCGGTGTTATTATTCCCAAATTCCTCAAACGAGTCCTGTTCAATGCAAATACGTCGCTAATTAGACATTAAATAATTAATATATATTAGTAAAACATGATCTACATACGTAATATGTTATTAATCATGACTATAAAAAAACGATATCATCTCACCATGGTTAGATGAAGGACTGGATGTCATGGACCATGGCCAGACATCCATTTCACACGTCTGACCATGGTGGGACGTGTGAAATGGATGTCTGGCCATGGTCAGACGTGTGAAATGGATGTCTGGCCATGGTCCATGACATCCAGTTCTTCATCTAACCATGGTATATTTTCCTAATTATTTTTTAAAAACCGCAATTGAATTTTAACTAACTAAGACGTTACGTAAATCAATTAAGTTAGATAAGTATAAACAAACAATTAACGGATTCCGGGAAAAAAAATTAACAAACGTAAAATTTGATTAATATGTGAACATACCGAAGAGTGTTCGTCCCCCATGATAAGCGATTTAGGAAAATTGTTGTTGGATTTAGTCAAATTGTTGTTCTTGTACGATTTTAATTGTTTTAGTTGAATTTAGTTGTTTTGATTTTTAGAGAATTAGAGAAGAGAGAGATAAGAGAGATAGAGAGTATAATTCATTTAGGGCATTATCGTCTTTTTTATGAAAAACGTCGTCGATGTTTCTTAAAACGTCGTCGATGTTTA